>JABYQE010000026.1:0-254279 GCA_022376435.1 Amylocystis lapponica
CGTGTCATCCGGACAAATGGACAAATCCCCAAATCCCGTAGCACACAGAGAATAGAAAGGACACATCCCGGTATTCGCCTACACAAGTGAGTCCCATGCCCGAAATCCAAACACGAATTCGATGACGAGTTCAAAACGCAGCACGGCGGGCCCTATCAGTAGACACCCGGAATCAACCTCCATGGTACTCTCGTTGCCCATTCCCTCCACGCCTCTCCAAATTCCTCCTGCATAATCCTGTCCTCCACTGGTGTCCGCCTCAATAACTGAACTATTCCGTATGTCCCCGAGACCATCCAGGTAGCCGCGAGGGCCATTCCCCCGCGAGTGTCGAGCGCCCCGCACTCCATCGCCCACGAGCCTGGCCCGACGATGCACGTCGACATGCCTGCGAAGACCATGACCAGTGCAATGTAGCTGGGGTGCCGAACGAACGCATACGGCCCGCTGGTCACGAGCCGGTGGTTCCTGCGCAGTGTAACTTCGAACGTGAAGAGACGGCCGAGTTCGCGAAAGCACGCAAGACGCAGGAGAACTCCCAGCATGAGGACACTCCAGCCTACTAGGAAGGAAAAGATATCCGGACGTCGCTTGCTGATGCGTTTGGATCCCATGCCATGTGTTCAGACACTGCCATTGCGAGGGGAGAGGCAGGGTATGCGTGGGCGAGCGCCATCGCCAATTCGCAACTACATGCTATCCCAGCCAAGTGCTATAACATGCGTGAGTAACACATCTTCGAAGATGCGGACAACGACTTGATGCAACTCACTTGATGATGCCCCCACGAAGCCGGAGGGTAGTCCTGAATATCCGCTCGGACGTGGGTATGTCATCTCGCACTTCGCGAAGCTCTGCCTTGACGGGTGGAGTTATTGCGAGATGCATACCGTACATCGCTACGCAGAGGAGGGGAATCTTGAAGAGAGTCATGATGGTGAACTGTTCTCGATTCTCTGTTCTCGTTCTCTTAAAGCTGTAAACCGCGTTAGGGTCTACGATTAAACCCTCGCCTCGCCCGCCAGTAGCTACAGTGGCCGCTAGTACGTATTCAAGTTGTCTGCCATAGGGTTACGCCCTCGCGACAATAATATGATACACAAAAAAACCCTGCGTGGGAGAATGTGTCCCTTAAGCTTCAGGCTCGCGTCGCGGGACGCTCCGAGTCGTACTAGTTGTGATGTGGCGCAGAACCAAGCTGAATTGACATGTCACCTTTTCGACGTAGCTGTCTACGACATTCACGCCCAGGCAGTGCTTCCCCGTTACGATGTACCGGGCATTTCGTCAATTGCCATTGAACAACTGTCACCGACTGTCGGATTCAAGTTCGTAACTCAAAAGCACTTCATTCGTATTCACCATGCCACTCGCTTTATAAACTGTGTTGTATGTCTCACAGACTACATAGCTGTACACAGCTGTAACATGTGCGACGACAAGCAATACGTCGATGAATGGTTCGGGTACTGTTGCATCTAGCACAGGGTCTCAGCCACCATGATCGGCGGTACAGCGTACACGACAATAATCAGAAAAGAACACAGCCGCCAGTGCAAACTAACCGGAAGCCTCAGTATATGAACGACCGCCCTGCCGCCGTCATCACAGGCCTCACATCCCTCGGTTCCGGCTTTTGTCGTGCAAGCTCACGGAGCCCTCTGGGCACTGACAGCTTAGAGCCGCCGGCATCCCAGATGCGGTCCTGGTGCATGTGGGCACGCGGCCCGTGGACTGCGGCGTGAGAAGAGGCCACGTCGAACGTGCCGGGCATAGTGGGCGCAGCGGCGATGGCGCGCTCGAGGTCCCTATGCATCTGGCTGCGGAGCTCCTTGATCTGGCCCATCACGACAGAGGCGAAGGTGGGCTTGTGGTCGGACTCGAAGCCCGCGAGCAGCACGAGCGCAGAGACGCTGGTAATATCGACGGACGGTCAGCAGGCGGAGTCGCAGAAGAAGGGCTGGAGACGAACAATGCTTCCTTGAGGTAGGCGAAGCTGAATTTGTCTGTTGCCGCGGCGATGTCGGCGACGAGGTTGTCGGGGAAGGAGATGTCCTTGCTGGATTGAAGCTTGGTTTGCCAGAACGTCGCATACAGCGCGCGCTCCTCGAGGTCGGGATCGTCGAATGCGCTGTTGTAGGCAGGGTTCAGCCGACAAGATCCGTGGAGGATGCTGCATGGCGGCTCACTATTTCCGGTCGAACCGGCTCGGTCTGCCGCTCAGCGCGGGATCGAGTTTGTCGAAGTGGTTGGTCGAGGCGATGACGAGCAGCCCGTCGTTCCCTTCCAGGCCGTCGAGTTCGTTCAGGAAGAACGAACGGTTCCAGTCGGTAATCATGGAGTCGAGGTCCTCGAGGATGATCACACAGGGCGACATCTGACGTGCCTTGCGGAAGACGGAGGCTATAGAGCCTTCATCGCCCATGGACCTGACATAGAGCGGAATGTACCCCAGCGCGTCGCAGTCCTTCATGATCGCTTTCAGGCTGATCGTCTTTCCGTTTCCGGGGGGCCGTACATGATCAGACCGCGCTGTGGAACCACATTCGTCAGATAATGCCACCGGAGTAGTATCGTGAATAAGTACCTTCCACGGGATAGACAGATTCTTGTACAGCTCTTCAGACGAGAAGAAACCGTACACATCCTTCTTCAATGCAGCCTTGAACGAGTCCTTCAGGATGACCTCGTCCCAGTTGGCCTTCTGGATCTCCACCCAGAGATTGTGATCCTTGAACCAGTAGCCAGAGTCAAAGACGTAAACCTCGTCGTGCAGCTGGTTATTCCATGCACCAGCGGCAATGAGCAGAGCACGAGTGTTGGACTCCGGGCCTTCATGTAGGATATAGTGTTGAGTCTCTTCTCCGAAGCTGGATGGATACTGAACGAGTATAGTTATTTTGACGGCTCCATTCAGAGATATCAGAACACATACCTCAACGATGTAGAGAATGAAGTTGTGATTCTACACCATTCTCCGACACGTTAGTTCAGGTGGTAGCGGGAGGCATTTGGATGTACTCACGTTCCATGTGAGACGGAAAGACCCAAACTTAATGTCGTCCACTAATACGCCCGGAATCGATCCTGATTTGCGAGGATACGGGATAAAGGCCAGGGTGGATAGCAACTCGGAAGGTGCCAATGGCTCCTTCGCGGCACCGGGAAACGCGAGGATATCAATATTATAATCGGTGGACATCACGAGAGTGTGTTTTGGGTACAGTTTCTTCAAGGCCTTCAAGCTATGAACGAACGGGAACTTGCATCAGCCAATGGGAACAGTATCTCAATTTCGCGAGTTCCGCACGCAAATAGTGATGGATCGCTGTACGGGATTAACCCTGAGAGAGGACGGCGTGAGCTTTTGTTCGTGCGACTTCAGTGTAAACGTAGCCACCGTGATCCAACCAGAGGCTGTAAGCAGGGTCGTGAAGATCATTTGTCTGCGTAGGCTCGATGCCTGTGGCGTCCTCCTCGAACGTGACCTTGATAAAAGCGTCGGGATCTACAGAACCTTGCGATCGTTGTGTGGGCCCTTGGCTCATGCTGCGAACGTGATATTCCTGAGGGTGGGTTCTGGTGGATGTCCGGCGTTGAATAGTGGTGGTAAAGGCTCAAATACTGGACGCAGCGTTGCGATCAGTGCACAGTGCACCGGCTTCCCATGTGGGGTCGAAGAAGCACTGATGCATATGACAAGAGCTGCGGACTCGATGAAGACATCCGTTCAGCCCGGCATATATCATGATTAGCAAGGAGCATGCGTACTGGTCGTGGATATGACCACGTGGTCCCGTAGAACGCCATGGCGAATTGATCGTATGCTTCTCCAATAGTCACGGAACCGCCACGTCCGAGCTGTGTAAATCCCAGGATCCGAATCCTGTAGGTTGTCGCGCGGTGTCTCCTCCAGAAGGTTTATCCGATGAGATTTGATTGCCGTACGCGACTCACCTTGCGAGTCATCACTCCCGCTGACCGAAGAGATAATTTCTGTGAGAACCAGATTGGCAGGAGAGGCAATGTCCCATCGTTTACAGCAACCGAGAAAACACGTAGTTATCCGTTCAAACCAATATGAAACAGTACAAATATTCCTCGCACCATAGTGCAACGTCCTCAGTATATGAAAGACCGCCCGACCGCCCCATCACCGTCCTCGTGCTCCTGGTCTCAGGCCTCTGCCGCCCAATCCCGGGCAGCTCCCCAGGCATCGACATCCTAGTGCCCTCTCCAGCATCCCAAATGCGGTCCTGGCACAGGAGGCGAGTGTCAAGGGGTTGCATACGAGTCTTGGGCCTGGCAATTGCGGCCTGAGCGGGGGCGATGTCGAACGCCCTGGGCGGGACGGGGAGCGCGCGCCCGGGGTCCTTGTCGAGCTGGCTGCGGAGTTCCTTGATCTGACCCATCACGACAGTGCCGAAGGTGGGTTTGTCGTCGGGTTCGAAGCCCGCGAGCAGCACCAACGTCGAGACGCTGAGAATGCCGAAGATCAGGAGACGTCGCGGACGAACGAACGACTGGGGACGTACAATGCCTCCTTGAGGTAGGCAAAGCTGAACTTTTCGGTCGCCGCGGCGATGTCGGTGACGAGGTTGTCGGGGAACGAGATGCCCTTGCTGGACTGAAGCTTGTCCTGCCAGAACTTGGCATACAGCGCGCGCTCCTCGAGGTCAGGGTCTTCGAATGCGCTGTTGCAGACGTGGTTCTTAACAAAATTCGCGGAGTATGCTGCACAACGGCTCACTATTTCCGGTCGAACCGGCTCGGCCTGCCGCTCAGCGCGGGATCGAGTTTGTCGAAGTGGTTGGTCGAGCCAATGACGAGCAACCCGTCGTTCCCTTCCAGACCATCGAGCTGGTTCAGGAAGAACGAGCGGTTCTGGTCGTTGATAAGGGAGTCGAGGTCCTCGAGGACGATGACGCAGGGCGCCATCTCGCGTGCCTTGCTGAAGACGGCGGCCATGGAGCCTTCGTCGCCCATCCAGCTCTTGAAGGACCTGACGTAGAGCGGTGCATAGCCAAACGCGTCACAGTCCTTCATGATCGCCTTCAAGCTGATCGTTTTGCCATTTCCAGGAGGTCCGAACATGATCAGACCACGCTTTAGAGCCATACTCATCAGATTATTTCAACGGAGAGCATTTCGATAGGAGCACCTTCCACGGGATAGACAGATTCTTGTACAGCTCTTCTGATGAGAAGAAACCATATACATCCTTCTTCAATGCAGACTTGAACGAGTCCTTCAAGATAACGTCGTCCCAGTTGGCCTTCTGGATCTCCACCCAGAGATTGTGATCCTTGGCCCAATAGCCAGAGTTGAACACGTAAACCTCGTCGTGCAGCTGGTTATGCCATGCGCCAGCAGCGATGAGCAGCGCACGGGAATTGGACTCCGGGCCTTCATGTAGGATATAGTGTTGAATCTGCTCTCCGAAGCCTGATGGATACTGAACGAGTAGGGTGTGACTATAATTCCATTCGAAAGTATCTGAGTACATACCCGAGCAATGTATAGGATGAAGTCGTGGTTCTATGCGATTTCCAAGCACATCAGCATGGGTGGTGGATGACGACACTCGAATGCACTCACGTTCCATTTGAGGTGGAAAGACCCAAACTTGATCTGGTCTACTAATACGCCGGGAACAGATCCCAGCTTGCGTGCAAACGGGATAAAGACCAAGGAAGAGACCAACTCTGAAGGTGCCAGAGGCTCTTTCACAAGACCGGGGAACGAGAGGATATTGATGGTATAATCGACGGACATAACGAGGGAGTGCTTTGGGTAGAGCTTTTTGAAAGTCTTTACACTGTTCATAGACAAGTCCGTCAGTCAATAAGCCGACATCTCTCATTGCCGTGAGGTCCGCACCCATATAGAGCTACATCGCTGTACGGGGACGACGCTGGGAGACGAAGGCATAAGATACCACTCGCGCGACTCAGTGTAATGCCACGCACCTTGCTCCAACCAGGGGCCGTGAGCAGGGTCGTGGAGATCATTCGCCTGCACAGGCTCGCCACCTGCGGCATCCTCCTCGAATGTGACCTTGATGAAGGCGTCTTCAAGGTCTGCAAGGTCTCCTCGTGCGGTATGTCTTTGGCTCATGTTGCGGTGGCGATATTCTAGAGGTGGGATGGCAGTGGGAGCGGTTCAAGTACTGGACGGAGGGCTGCGATCAGTATGCGCAGCGAGCGGCCGCCCGAGGGACTGCGGCGCGACAGACGCGCAACCGGACGCGCTGGTGGCACGTGATGTTGACTCGGGTTCTGCCGTCAATGAAATTGCGGAGAACCGTAGCGCAGACGTTGCTCCATTGTCGACCGCCATGGCTGCCAGGTCCTCCGCCGTCTTTACCCTCGCCAGTGTCACCATCCTCGGCGGCCTCGTTGCATACGCCGTCTATTTTGACTACCGTCGGAGGAACGACATCGACTTCCGCAAGAAACTACGTGTGTGCTGTCTGTCTTTGTCTGCAGGCATCATGTCTAAGGGTGCCACACATTCCTTATTTACAGGAAAGGAGAAGAAACGAGTGGATAAACAGACAGCACAGGCACAGCAAGCCGCGGCCATCAATACAGATGAGTTGCGCGCTGCGTTGGCGAAGGTCAGGGAGGAACCGATACCTCCATCGTCAGAGGAGAGAGAGCAGTATTTCATGGCCCAGGTAGGCCTTGGTGAACAGCTCTGCGCTCAAGGTCAGTGTCCACGTCACGTTGAGTATCCCTCACACCTCACTGTGTCACAGGACCTACATTCCACCTTCCTGCTGCCCTGTCATTCTACCGTGCTCTTCGAGTGTATCCGTCGCCGGTGGAGCTCATCATGATATACCAAAAAACTGTCCCAGAACCTGTTTTCAAGGTACGTATACTGGTTTTCGACGTTGCATGTTTCATTGACCGTGTCGCAGATCGTGATGGAGTTGACTAACTTGGACGTGAGTACCCCTCAATCATCCGAGGCGACGGCTGGGGCAGAGGACTCCGAGAATTCCGAGCATTCCGAGCTCCCCGAGCTCCATGATGTGTCAGAGGAGGACGAGACGAGTCCGACGAGGACTGGGCCGCCCTCCGTGGCGTCGTCACAAGAGTGGGACAGACTCACAGACCCGGGCAGTGGCTTCACCGTCGCGCCATGAATGTGATGTCTTGTGGCTATGCTGGAATTGTAGTTGTTCTTGATCGCCCCATCGACCCGCCGGCCATCTACGTTCCATCTATCTGTCCCGCTGTGCATCACCAGAATCTAATATACATGCTTGCCTTTCCGCCCTTGTATATTCTACCATGCTGTCTTGCCTCCAGGTGAAAGCTCGTGTCGAAGGTGAGCCTATTACCAACAGTAGCGAAACAGTGAGCTGAGATGAGCAATTCGGACACGCGTGTCAGGTTATTACGACAACTTCCCTCCTAAGAGCATGAACGTGTCTGTTCAGCCCGCTCCCGGTGACAGCACTGGATTGCGAAAGATCCTGGTTGTCGAAAAGGACGTCGAGGCAGGCGAAGTCATCTACAAGGTGGCCCGCTCGTGCTATCATCATTACAGCCTGACACTGAATGTTGCGCCGCCCTCCTATGACAGGAAGAGCCGCTGGTCGCGGTGCTTGACGCCGATTTGGAGGGGCAAGGGACACACTGCTCCCACTGTCTGCGCCACATCCAAAAAGACATGGCGATCCGCCCGGACTCGGACCGCCTGGGCTCTGTCTACTGCTCCAAAGATTGCCAGGTGCGCTCCAAAGTGCAGTCCCAAAACCTCCTCTTCGGCCTCGACCCCGTCCTCCCCCCAGAAATGGACGGCGGCATGGGCGACCTCACCAAACCGGCACGCGCCAAGGCCCAGGAGGCCTTCACGGCGTACATCAAGACCAAGGGCAAGGCCGCACCCCTGCTTGCCGCGCGGTTCGTCGCGCGACAGGTGGCGATCGAGACAGGCAAGATGCTGCCCACGAAATCGGGCGTGGCAGCAGAGGTGTCCCCGGGCTTGGACTCCGAGTATGGCATGTACGACCACCTGGAGCGCCTGCGCTTCATCGAGGCGCAGGTGTCAGACGAGGAGACGCAGCTGCTGTCGGCCGTCTTCGCTGCTGCACTTCCGGGCCTGGAGCAGTCTATCCCGAGCGAGCGCAACGCGACGAACCTCGGCAAGATGTCGTACAATGCCATCGGCGTGTGCTTCTCTGGCGGGAGAGACGACAAGGTAAGCCCTCGTGGTGTGCGCCTGTCTGTGTCTCGCTGATCACGGTCGGTCGCGCCAGCCTGTGTCCGCGGAGCGTCCGGAAGATCAGGAGAGGACACGCACGCCATACGGAACCTCGCGACAGGTCGGGTGTGGTCTCTACCCAGCATCGTCCTACGTAAGTTCTCCTCTCTTCGAGTGTCCTGGCGTTGTCCTCAATGCAGCGTGTAGATGGCGCACTCCTGCGCGCCTTCCGCCCGCCCTTCATTCGGCTCGGGGACGTCAGAGCTCCATCTGATTGCGACACGGCCGCTCAAGAAAGGCGACGAGCTCACTATGTCGTACGTGGACGTCTCGCAGCACCCTGACGAGACACCGGTGGAGGCGAGGAGGCGCCGACGAGTCGAGCTTGCACGCGGCTGGCGGTTCAGGTGCGACTGTACGCGGTGCACGGAGGAGCTTGCTGCCGCTCCCCCGTCTTCCGAGCCAGGAAGCGACGTCGAGGTGGAGAAAGACGGATCAAAAGTTGAGGAGGTCGTGAAGCGCGTCGAGATTGGCGGTCCCAAGGACAGTTACCTCGGTCCAGATTAATCGACTAAAGTGCTGGTTTAATCGTTACTCGACACAAGGACTCTGATCAGTAGCTAAAAACTTGATATTAACCACCTCTAATTGTTATGGCCTTCGTTCACTACACGGGAGAGAGGACACGAACGACCATGAGCTCAAATTAAAAGCACACTATGTACATGAGAGCATTGCACAGCGGGAATACAGAGCGATGGTGTGTCGAGATACGGGTACTGGTGGTTGAATACAACATGCAAATGACGACCGAAGTCATTAAGACAAGAATAACGTATAACTGTCAATGTCGGCGAGTCAAGCATCGTCCTTCACGCCAAGCTTCTCCACATGCCTGATTTATATGCAGTCAGGACAAAGGACATCTACGTATGCAGGAGGTACTCACCGGCTTCAGGCACCTCATTGCGTGCCTGCAGGATTCTGAGAGCGCGCTGTCGCGCCCTGCCACCCACAGAGGTGTCAACGGCATCGTCTTCATCATCTTCGTCGCCTTCATCAGGGGCGAAGTCCAATGCACCGGGATCGATAGAGCGACTACGGTCGCGTTCTGCGTAAGCCGCGCGTCGCATGGCTGTCGACGACAAAGTGTGGAATTGTGGGACCAGCACTCCAGGACGATCGGTCAAAGATGTCTTCAATTGATACGACGGGATGCCAAAGCTGTGCTTCTGGGCAATGGCAATTGGGAGGGACGTGGCTATGGGAGGCCCGTTGTACAATGTCCACGCGTCGTCTGGAAGATGGATGTTTTCAGCGTCGACGGATCAAATAAATGTCACGAAAGGGACCCTACCTCTCTCTTCGTCCCCCGTACTGTCGCTGCCGTTGACAATGGGGTATCCAAGTCGAGGCCCGCGGTACTCCACGCCGGCGTCACCCTCTTCCTCTTCAACAATTGCATCCTGGTCAACGTCCCTGGGTTTCTTATCTTGTCGGTTCACGAACAGCTGCCATGCCTTGCTGTCCCTCTTCCATGCGCTTCTGTGACTGGGAGTGCTGGCTGCCACCAGACGCAATATCTCTGCCTCCCTGGGATCCAACGTTTCCGGGTCATCTTCGTGATGTCCATTGACAGCAGGACGTTTCCCCTCTGCTTTCGCAGAGAGAACTGCGTCTCGCACCACCTCAGACCTCGGCCGCTCTTCAGGTGCTTCACGAGGCGGAGGTCGAACATTCGAAAAAGTGGGCAATGATGCGGGTCGCAGGCTAGCGAAAGGTGACGGGAGGCTAGACGTGCTTGCACTCCGCGAACGAGTTGGAGATTCTGGTGTCGGTGTCGTGGTCTTCGAGTTCAGCAATGAAGGGATCTCAGGAGACTCCTCGCCGGGCTGTGCGGAATCCTGTCTCTCGCCTTCCATATCAAAGATTGCTTCTGCGAGACAAACGATAAGCGATGCGCTATGACGGAAAATGAATACATACCTTCTGCCCCTGTCCCACTTCCCTCACCTTCTGCCGACTCCTCAATGATAGCCACATCCGGCTTAACATCAAATGTCACCTTCCTCTTGGTCTTTGTGCTAGGATCTTCTGTATCTCTGGCCGCAGTACCCGCAGACACCTCAACCTTCGACGGAGACTTGGGCGCACCGTTCGTATGTGCGTGCTTCATTGAACTTTTGGTGCCGATCCGCGGAGACCGTACCAGCACAGCAGTGCCATTCAAGCCATTGGGAAGCTCAACTGAGGAGCCCTCCTGCACATCGTCGTCTGCCTGCGCCCTCATCGCATTCATCTGTGCCTCCAGATCGAGGACATAGCGGAAACTGGTTGTGATATCCTTCGACTCGTCCATGTTCCTCCTGTATACGTCTCGCATGCTGCCAGAGTCGCCATTGATACCCATGGCAATTGTTCGAGAGGATGCTGTGGAAGGGGAGACAACGCGGGTGGTACTGGACCTGCCAGTTGATACGGTGCCTGATCGAGAGGATGAACGAGAATGGGAATCGCCAGCGGGGTGACGTGATGAAGTCGCGTTTATGTCCTGCTGGGCCCTGGGATACTGAAAAGAAGAACTCGCTAAGGAGGCCGAGAGCGCAGACGTTACTTCCTGTGGAGAAGCTACCGAGGATCTCCTCTGAGGTGGGTTTCCGATAGGCTCGAAGTCGCTGATCCTGATAGAGGAGGACGTGCCGTTCACCAGTCCATGGCCAGATTCAGATGCCAATCCTGTCCACTTCCCACTGCTCGGCCTGCGTCGCGAAGGCGACGTCACGTGGTTAGCATTATCCTGTCCGATACTTGCGGCGCACTCTCGGTATTTGCGCCACAACAGCTCAACATCCTTCTTGAGCTCGGCTTCAATTACTTGAATCTCAGCTACCTTCGTCCGCACAATCTCAGCAAGATAGTCCTCGGCCGAACTTCTGACCTTCTCGGACTCTGCTGATGCGATGGTCGCGAGGTGAACGAACACGGGATGGCTGGACGAAAAAGGCGGCGGAGGAAAGAGCGGAGGTATTTGCGGCAGATGCATTCTCGGAATCTGCGGTGCCGCGTTCGGTGGAGAAGGTTCGGGAAGGAGCGGAGATGAAGGCGTGACAGGGGAAGGCGGTAAGGATGATCTTGGAGGCACAACGATGGAGAAGGTCTTGGAATATAACGAGGAATCCTCTGCCTGAACAATGGTGTCCCTGGTCTGAACTCACCAGAAACTGGTGAGAGGTCGTTCTATAGGAAGTAACGCCCGAGGCCCACAGCAGACGTAAGCTCACATGCCGCGCCATGCACACTTTCCACGAGACCGACATGTCCCATGGAAAGCGGAGGACGGAGGCCTTGCTGGAGCTATCCGACTGCTGCATGTCTGAGGGAACCGGTAAGAAGAAACATACCAAACAAGATTTGTACACTTCTATCCAACCGGTCGAGCTCTTGAGCATCTCCTGCTCCGCCCAATCGTCTGTCGGCATGACGGGTCCTTCCCGAGACTCCGTATCAGGAAAACAATCTGGCACACGCGGTAGACTAGTGTGTGGCAAAACAAGCAGGTCAAGGACGTATAACGAATCGACTGAGACGTTTCGCCGTGCTGCTCTTGTAGTATTCGGGAACGACTGCGGAGTGTGACTTGGATATGAGCCTGGGTAAACAGGACATGTGAAAGATGCTGCTTTGGAACCAAGAGCTTAGCTTACCACTGAAAGGCCCACTTCACCGACATAAACCGGATCACACTCGCTCGAGCCGTTCGAGGGCGGTGGGCCGCCCGGAGGCAGCTGCGGATATATGCGTACGTTGAGGCATGCACATGCATAACTCGGCCGTTGACCATCGGAGGCCATGGTCGTAGAGAGGAGCACGCGGCGCGGGATGGTTGATGGTCGTATTTAACGACGGCGGCGGCTGGTTACATACGAAACTGGCGCGGAGGGTCGAGCGCAGTGGCGGTCCTACAACGGACCAACAAAAGTTTTCCACGCCTCGGCCTCGGGCCGAGAGTGCTTCCATGCGTGCCGGGGCAGCCAGCAGCCTCCCCATCGATGATATCTCCGTCACGACAGCGAGCCAACGGTAACGCCGGCATGAAGGATGCATAGCCCCGAGTGCCTGCAAGCAGCTCCCAATCCATATGCTCTCAGGTCAGACGCACACCGCTGATTGCATCCAGATCGTGTTCCGGCCGTGATACGCACAACGTGTTTACTACTTGCGGAAAGCTTCACTTGTTCTTCTTGGACTCCGTTCCCTCTTTCGCCTTCTCCGTCTCAATGGCATCGACCTCTGACGCCAACACCTGACCGTACTCATTGACTCGCTTGGGATCAATTCGGTATATCCATCGCTAGAAGACGACGTGAGCATGACGTCGTCGGATTGATCAAGACACAGAAATAGACACGAACCTGGTACAGGAATACGACAAACACTACATCATCTCGGAAGCAGGCCAGCCGGTGCAGAAATGGCATCTTGATACAGAACCTACAAGAACCAGTCGTGAGCGCATTGCGAGAGGCACATCCAGTATTCAATCATACGCGAAAAGGTCGTCCACGACCGTCGAGAGACTCTTGTAAATCATGGATTTCATCGGCATGTGTGCGACGCTCTATCGTGGGACAACACTGCCGTCAGCAAACCCGCACTGTTCCCGCCTATCAAAAACGGACCTTTAGCTTATAATTTATGATGAGCTGCGGTACCAGTTGCGCCTGCAACACGTCATTCAGCATACAACACAGATGCTGATTCGGCAGCGGACTCACGAAACCGAACATGTACACAAATGACGTCAACGTCGAGATCACGAAACTGTACCATCCCCGATGTGTCTCGTAGAGCAGGGAATAAACTGTATACGCCGCCAGGCAAGGGATCGTGACCCATGTCACATAGCGGAAAGCAAGCTTGTCATATCTGAGCCATCTCCGTCAATGGGCCTCAAAGCGAGAACTTGTCTGATGACTTACTCCTGTGTCTTCTTCTCATCTTCCGACAGAACGTGTTTGTCTGCAACAATTCTAGTCAACTAACTCGATTCTATCCGAACAAAAGCTTTACCTCGAATGTCTAGTTTGTAAGGAAGCATAGAACCTGGTGGGGCCGGCGCCAGCCGGATATCGACCGCCTTTGTGATCTACATCGGGGCATACTCTGAGGCACTTCCACGGCACACGTGCAATGGGCAAGACATACCTTCCATGCCTCGATGAGAACACCGACCCCAGAACTCATGAGGATCATCCAGCTCGTCTGCTCGTTGTTGTCGATGAGGTAAAGCAAAATGATGATTTGCACGACGACGTTCGTGACGATCTAACGGGATAAATGTCAGCAACACTTGGTACGAGAACGAAGCCAGTGCGGGCGGCGTACAGATCTGGCGAGAAGTATAAGTATGATTTACGACCTGCATATACTATACTCTGACCTGACTGAAACACCAACGAGTTCTTGCTTCTGCCTCCAATGGGAAACATCCGAGCTGAATGCGAGCATCTCGAAACTGCGTGATTCGCTCAGTGCATGTTTGAAGCCAAAGAGCGAAAATAGCCTACACCATATGCAACAAAGTGACGATGCCCGTCAGCGCCAAGAAGTATGGATTGGTTTCGACCAGCATCCGTTTAACTTCGTCGAGTTCACCGCCGGATCCCCCGCCTTGCTGTTTTTCAGCCTCGTTGAAGCCTTGGATCATGGTGGCGAAAATTTGGAATTTCCAGTACGACATAGGCTGGAAGGTTATCTGAAGCGGCAGACTGGGGGTCGTCTCGTTGATCTCGATGTACTGGGAACGAAGGTGCCAGAAGTCGTTGGGGAAGATAATGGGCATGTAAAAACCCTGCGTTCCTGTTTGGTCTCGCTCCGGCAGAAGATGGACATCTAGATGCGTATCCAGGTCAGACACCATGTCGAGCAAAGTAATTCTGAACATACGCTGGGCCACCGGAGCAGGTAACTGAGTCGTCGGAACAACTTGTGTATCGGAGACCAGTGCCAGCGTAAGGTTCTGAGATATTGGCATTATGCTCATCGGCGTGAACAACGCGGAAAATAGTACTTACCGGGTGCCAATGCGAGGCAATGATGTCAGGCTAGAAGTTAGACATGTTTGAGACATATTCCGTCATAATATTGGTAGTTGCTCACCTGCTCGTCCGCTTCGTCCTCCGTCCCATCTTCATTGCTAAGCAGGTTCTTCACTTTGCGGACCTTCAGCTTGGGCAGATAGGCAGTCAAGACTGCAGATAGAAGTGAGATGCAGTACCCAGGCCCTTTGATACATACTTACGTTTCCTAACGTGGTGGACGGCCTTCGGGTGGTACGATGCGCTGTAAGGGTCAGGACTAGCGCCGTCTCGGACAAGTATCACGTCTGCCCATAGAGAGGCGTTGTGTTGTACGCTCTGGCGCCAGTATATTGGTGAACAACTGACGGAATCAAACAAAGAGTCACACACCTCGGGAAGATCTATCATATAGTCTACAGTCCTGATGTCGTTCCAATCGCCAAATGTTATGTTTTCCCATACAAAATTGGGCAAGTGAGAATCTCCTGTCTTGCTCGAAGGAGAGAACACATCGCCTGTGGATGAAGTTGAAAGGTATACATGCATGGAAAGTGTAATTCCCAGAGGCCACGCGAGAGTCGCTTGTTTGGGAGGCAATTCCAGAGGATTCGTAATTTGTGCCTGTGGAATATCTCCTGGCACGCCGGTCGTCGATGGCACTGCAGAATCACTCGGAGGTGTCTTTGATCCAAAGAACTTGCCCGCTATGCGATCATCGCTAAGCAAACTAACCACGAGAATAGTGTTGTGAAGATCATACCGAGCTGCATCACTAGCCACATCAACAGGAATTGCTACAAAAAGTATAGTCTCCTTGGTAAAGTAGCTCGTCGTTCGTGTATGACGGTGACGCACCTGCGCTATTGACCAGAGCTTGCGTAGTGTAAATCCCTCCTCCTCGTTCGCGGCAGGGCCACCATTTGCTGGTGCCGGCCTCGCAGGTGCATTCGCAGTCGACATGAGGTTTCAGCTGCCAGCCAGTGCACTCTGCAGCTGGGTATAGAACGACAGAAAATGAAGAGTGGCGATGGTGACCGCAGGAAGTGAGCGCAGCCTGCAGGTCCACTCAAAATCCAAGTCACGAGTAAGGCACATGCGACGCGTGCGCGACGCGCTCACGGCGAACGTGTCAGTCATCTCGCAGAATTCCGAGACATATATGAGGACGCTGCACAGTGCACACAGCTGCGAGCACTCGGTCAAGCCGTTCATAAAAGGCTTCAAGCTTCATGATCAATGTTCCGGTAGTGAGTTCACGTCAAGAAGCCTCATGGGCACTTTTGCTGCAAATGTACACGACAATTACACAAAGATACCCTAGCTTCACAGCTTCGCAGACTCGGAATTTTCCTTCGAGGAATCCTGGATCGTGCGAATGGAGAAATTCAGCCTAGGAAAATGGCAGTGAACAACTGCATTAGCGGATCCCTTCGTTTGGATGATAACTTCCTCGCGATCCAAGCCGACGAGCCGTCCAACCGTTGCTACTTTGCCTACAACGGAACGTCCATATCATTTGGTGAGTAAACGCGGCGGGTGGCGCACCAGTATCTCGTGGAACGACTGACACCACGTCGCCCATCTTGACTCCCAAGCGACCCGCCTCGAGATTGTCGAAGCCAACTACACCACTGTCCTCGTACGGCGAGGAAATGATCATTTCTGCAGCTTCTCCACCAGTGAGAGTCTCGAACGCAGCTCGTGTCTTCTGCTGATAGTCGAGGTATGCCGACATGCGCGATAACCACTGCGGAGAGCCGCGGAATGAGCCCCCAATTTAATATGGAAAGTTTTGAAGATTCACCGAGATGCTGTTAGGGAATTTTTGGCCGTCGAACAAGTCCACCTTGAAAGGTCCGGTTCGGATCCAATTGTAGATGAAATGGACAGAGATATCTGCTAAGCTGGGACTGTCGGTATCGCTGAGCCACTCGCGACCGTCGGCTAGTTGCTCCTCCAGCAGAGTCTGAAAAGCTAGATGCTCAATCGCTCTGCCTACCATTCGGAACTGTACATGAACCCACCAGATGGGAAGCCAGGGTGCTCTTCACCTCCGGCTGGCGAGCAAGTATGGCTTGTCCGTCAATCGGCATTCCTAGCCACTGCAACACCCTCATCAGCGGTCTGCGTATAAGAACTGAAGCACCACATACCGCACTCCTGTCCTTGACGAACTGTGGCTCAAATTTATGATACGGAAGACATTCAGCAGCCAATGTGAAGAGGGTCCTGTCCGCATACGACATGACAAACGCTTTAATCATGCCGGTGTCCGTTCTACCTCCGCCCTTCCTGGGCGGAAACAATGTACCATAACCATCCGAAGCAGGAAACCTGCGCTCGAGGACGGATGCGATGAGGCTGGTGTCGCAGTATACATCATTGCCGATGGTCAGGACAGGAATACGCCTGTATGTGAGCCCGAGAAGGCCAGAGAGCTCAGGCCGGGGGGCAACCAAGGACACCTGTATTTCCGCCGCCATCGGTTATCTCGGCCTCGGATACAGATGCCAAAGAATGATACTCGCAGTGACTCTGTTGTGCGGTATCCCCTTCAATGCTAGCATGTTTTTGACTTTCGTTGCGAAAGGTGAGGCGTCATAACTGAATATATAAGCGGCAGTCCATAAGTGTGCGGTTCAAGGTGTAATCATAGTCAATGTCCTCACTGATACAGTACCACCGGGGGTTTCGGCAGTGCCACCTTCTGCATGGTTGAAACCGAACTGGTGTGTCCTACAGTGAACAGCGCTACGCAGCTAGCATCAGTTCAATGCGTCGCTCTGGAGAAGCAGACGATTGATCAGTGGTACTTACCGTGAGAGCAATTATAATAAGTGGATGGTGGCCAATCACGACGCAGCAGCGGCTGATCATAACAACATAGAATTCAAATTCAGGAATCCGTGGAGTTGGTGCTTTTTATAGCATCGTTGTCGTTCGCGGTTACCACGTTCCACAAGACTGAACAGTTGGTGATAAAGACTGGGCACTTCAACATAGGCACGAAAAAAGCCTGAGATAATTGGGTGCGCACTCATAACTCAGCGGAAATCATGTACAGCTTTTCGTCATTCACACAACATGTGTAGAGCCCTGTGCGTCTAAAATGGCGGGCAGGAAAGCTATGACATTGCACAGTAGCGTACAGCATCAAATGTCCCCGAATACCCTGCTGAAAGTCTGGGATCATCGCCTTCCTCTCATTGATCTTGACTGCAGGTTGCCGCACCGCCTGAAACGCCATAAGCGGCAATAGCAGGGTATGAAACCGAAGACAGGGGTGAGACTGAAGATCATGGGGGAAACTTATCATGTTTACAATGCATATGAAGCATCATCCTTGTGAAGTTGAGTAGCCATCCAACGAAGTAGTGTCACATTTTTAGCCTAAAGAACGGGACACCTTAGAACTGCAAGCACACGACGAGATGTGTACAAGTGCTCACCTGGTTCCACGTCTAGAACGTAAGTTGCATGTTCGCCCGGGTACGCCGGGCAGTTTCGGTCAGAATTACTAGTTCCACATGCCTTGCGCATGCTAGTGACACCACCAGGGGATTTGCTACTTACAAACGATCTCCGGACACGCGTTTGGACCCAACAATGCATATGGCCCAAGCCCCATGACGAGGATCTGCAACTTCGCAGCCTGCATACTGCCAGCCCATAAATACTGGCCATGGATGTAGCGCTGTGTATCCCGCGCCAATGCTCATTTCACTGACTAGTGTAACCGAGAACAACACGTTGCAGTAGTGTCACTGGAACAGCCACCGGGCAGGGGTACATAGCATTGGACCACAAACCATGCTGTGAAATGCAGGGGTTCTGCGAAGGAGAAGAGTGGATGTGAGATATGGGGAAAGAGTGGTAGCTTATGGGCAGTCAGGTTGTCCGAAGAGGTCCAGCGTCGAGAAGAGACTGCGCGCCGCAGTGCGTGGTGGCCAATTGGCTGCGGAAAATTGATTTGGCAGCGCCGGCGCGCGCGCTTGCCGCCAATTTAGGCAAATGCTGCCGTCGGGAAACGTGCCAAAATGGGACGTTACAGCCATAGCGCGTGGTGACCGGGGTTCTCTCGAGTCCCTGCACCTCAAGTTGCCAACAAACTGCGCTCTTTATTACTTCGACCACCACCTCCTGGGCCTCCTCTACGTCTCGGTCACCTCCACCCATAGTAGACACCGTCATGGCAGAGGATCGTCGCCCACCTCTCCCTTCTCTCTCGTCTCAGAGTTCGTTCAACGACAGCGACCCTTTCGCTGACCGGCCGCGACATATCAATTTCCAGGAGCCCCCTCCCTCTGCCTACTCAAGCAATGTGTCCCTGCCACAAGAGTTTGGTGGAGCGGGTGTTAATTACGAGGAGGATGAGACCGAGAAACAGCCACTCACAGCTCCCCAGGGAGGCCTCTATCCTCCAGGGTAAGCGCGTCTCTTCATATTCGAGCGTCTTTCCGTCTCTATGAATACGGCGCTGACGACTTGCATGTATGTAGACCCATTGACCCCAATGCATATGGTGATCCGTATGACCGTCCGTTGTCGATAGTGTCGACGGCGTCGACAGGTGTCGATTCCGCGTGGAGGCGGCGACAAACCATCAAGCGCGGTGTTACTCGCAAGGTCAAGCTGACCAAGGGTAACTTCATCACCGAGTACGCGGTGCCAACACCAGTGTACAGTGCCATCGAAGCCAAGTGGACAAGCACGAAATCGACGGAATTCTCGTGAGTTGTGTTCACAGTATATCCGCGGGTCGTCTAACACTGGTGAAAAGGCATATGCGGTACACGGCAGCAACCGTTGATCCTGATGATTTCTCTGAAGCCACTGGGTACTCGTTGCGTACGAAGATGTATGGCCGACAGACGAACTGCTCATTGCAGTTACGTCGTACAACGAAGACAAGACCCTTTACGCTCGGACGCTACACGGTGTCATGTTGAACATTCGTGATATCTGCAAGACGAAACATCAAAGTATTGGCGTAGGACGGCGGAAGAGGGCATCCCAGGTTGGCAGAAAATCACCGTTGCTCTGATCATCGACGGTCTGGAGGCTATGGACAAGACTGTCCTCGATCTTCTTGCCACTGTCGGCGTGTACCAGGATGGTGTCATGAAGAAGCAAGTCGACGGCAAAGACACTGTAGCGCATATCTTCGAAGTATGTACGCCGTCTCGCGTAGCAAGTGGAGTGTTGACCACCCACTATCTATGCAGTACACCACACAATTGTCTGTAGATGCGACACCACAACTGGTATTGCCTCACGGAGACGACCCAAACAATCTCGTACCAGTGCAGATCATCCTCGTGATCAAGGCCAAGAACCAGAAGAAGATCAACTCTCACCGCTGGCTGTTCAACGCAATAGGCAGAATGCTTGAAGTGCGTATGAGGTATCTCAACGGGCCGTGCGTGTTGACAAGGTGTGACAGCCCGAGATCTGTGTACTCATCGACGCGGGTACCAAGCCCGGACACAAATCTATCTACTATCTCTGGGAGGCGTTCTACAATGATGCCAATTTGGGGGGTTGCTGTGGTGAAATCCACGCCATGCTCGAGGGCGGCAGGAAACTCTTGAACCCCCTGGTCGCAGCACAGAACTTCGAGTACAAGATGTCGAACATCCTAGGTAAGTCGCTGTATCGGTTAATTCACGCGTGATGCTCATTCGTTTGCGGCAGACAAACCTCTAGAGAGTAGTTTCGGCTACGTCTCGGTGTTGCCGGGCGCTTTCTCTGCGTATAAATTCCGAGCCATCCTCGGACGACCACTGGAGCAGTATTTCCACGGCGACCATTCGTTGGCCGACCGGCTTGGTCCGAAAGGTATCTACGGAATGAACATCTTCACGAAGAACATGTTCTTGGCCGAGGATCGCATCCTATGCTTCGAGATCGTTGCGAAGGCCGGCGAGAGATGGACGTTAACATACGTGAAGCCCAGCAAGGCCGAAACGGATGTTCCAGAATCCGCTGCCGAGTTGATTGGCCAGCGCCGACGTTGGTTGAACGGTTCGTTCGCGGCCTCGGTGGTAAGTGGCGAGTCCTTTACGAGGTTTGGTTTAGATCGTGACATGTTACGCACCAGTATTCCCTTGTCAACTTTTTCAGGTTCTACAAGTCAGGTCATGGGATCATTCGGATGTTTTTCTTCCATCTACAGGCTCTCGTAAGTGGATTGTTATGGGTTTTGAACTTCTACTCATTCGCTGTGAGCAGTATAACGTATTTTCGTTGGTCTTCTCGTGGTTCGCGTTGGCCAATCTATGGCTCACGTTCTCCATCATCATTAATCTACTTCCGTCCGACGGCCTTGTGTTCTTCGGTACGGTTGAGATTGTGAGTCGTGCTTTGGTTGCCCCCGAGTCAGCCGTGAACAGTGCATTTGCAGACAACCTGGATCAACGAGATACTGCAATGGATATACTTGGCTTTCTTGGCACTACAGGTGAGTACCAGTTTATTGGCGTTCCCTACCATCTTCTGACTAGGTCTGTAGTTTGTCCTGGCATTGGGCAACAGACCCAAAGGAGAGCGAATGACTTACGTCGTAACATTCTGGTATGTACCATCCGAATGACTGCGAGCGAGTACAACTACTGATCGTCAATATAAGGGTGTTCGCAATTCTCGCAACCTACCTTTTGGTCTGTTCTTTTGCGTTGACTATCAAAGCGTTCATAGTGAGTTTATTTGATGGTGCTATGGTGTGTTGCTGAAGAGTTTTGTAGGCTATTCCGAACGATTTGAAGAACAAGACAGTCACGCAGATTATCAAGACATTCTTCACTCCTCCGGTCGGCGCTCTCATTGCTGCCATGCTGTCTACTTATGGTAAGTTCGCGGGCTTGTCCCCCATACTAGTCGACTAACGTCAATCGCCCAGGTATCTACATAATCTCCTCGTGTCTATACGTGAGTAAATACATGCACACGAGCAATACCAGACAAGTAATTGATTCACTTGCAGCGTGATCCATGGCACATGATCACCAGTTTCCCTCAATACTTGTGCTTGGCACCTAGCTTCACGAATATTCTGAACGTCTACGCATTCTGCAACCTTCACGACGTAAGCAGTGTTCTTTGCTACCGCAAGTTCTAGACTAACTTGGCGCGTCACAGGTTTCGTGGGGTACCAAGGGTAGTGATAAGGCGGAGGCATTGCCATCAGTGTCGTCGAAGAAGTCGAAGGATGCAGAGTCCGCCGTCGTGGAGGATGTCGCGCGAAACAAGGACGATCTCGACGCGCACTTCAAGGAGACTGTCACGCGTGCAGTGACGAAGCTGGAGGTCAAGGAGGTTCCCGAGAAGCCCACGATGGACGACGAAAACAAGACGTTCCGCACGCGTCTAGTTGCGATGTGGATGTTGACGAACGCTGGGCTCTCTGTCGCTATCCAGAATCTCAACGGGCTGCCGAGTGGTAACGAGGCCGATGACCAGAAGGCTCTCCACGCGAAACAAAACGACTATTTTGCGTTCATCCTGTACTCGACTTTTGGATTGGCGCTTGTGCGCTTCACAGGAGTGAGTGCTCTCCCGTGATGTCTGTCCTTGACGACTGAGGCTGACATCTTGCCGTAGTGCTTGTTCTACTTCTTCAAGCGGAATCTGTTCAGGTGCTGCCGGAGGAACTGAGATGCACGTCGCTAGATGCATGGCTGTCGCCTGGTATTCCTAGTCGTTTTCTGATATCTCATGGACACTATTCTACTGCTCCATTCTTGGACCACTATCACGACACACGGCGAAGCTTGCGCTTGCGTACCCTTCGCCGACGTCGATCTCGTAATGGAACCGGGGTCTCTACTCACGGTACGCTGTATGGACATATACTATCGATTCGCTGGTGGAATTGCATGTACATTTCGAAAGAACTCTCGAGTGTGGCGTGTGCTTTGATATGGTTCTCATCTGCCTTCTGCGCGCCCAACGTTTAGCATCTGAGACCTAGACACCCAATGCCAACCCTTCGAGCGCATAAATCTGGACTGCCATGATCAACCTCATGCATTATATGCAAGCAGTGACGATCGTGCGCATATACACAAAGGCAATACATGATATTTGGCACTACTCTCGTCATGAATCAACCTCGCCGTGCATGAGCTTCGTATGCGCGCTGCCGCGGTGTTCGGAACCCGGTTTACGGACGCCACCGATTTGGACCATTCTACTTCTACACAAGAGCGCCACCGTGTCACTGCGCGCCAGCGAAAGAGGACAGATGCGCAGTGCGACGACCGTAGCCCTGGCTGGAATGCAGAAACGAGGGCAGGAATTTGGGGATCGGCGCTCGTGCACTTGCACGCATCTGGCGGGACCGCACTGCAATCGCGCGCAATCACTCGGATCTGGAGGCAGGCATTGGCGAATGTAGAGGTTGGTCACATATGGCTGGCTGTGCAGTCATGAGACGGTGCCGGATGCGGATTTTACGGACCATGCGACGAGCATGGGGCACCGGTGACCGTGGGCGGTGATGGGACAAGACATCGGCCTCCGAGAGTTGTGTCAATGACATAGAACTCTGGCCTACGAGTCCTTATAACCTTGTCCTGCAGTCTTCACAGATGGGTACGGCTTCACCCAAACCTAAAGTAGGGCACGCCGGTGTGACTGCAAAGTGTTAGAGAGATCATTAAAATTGGGTAGACCTCACGAGGGTTGTCGCACCGCCTCATCCTCACGGACCGTTGTCATGGTTCGGGGCGACACTTGCAATATAGGTTTCGCGCGATCGAAAGGCTAACCTTGAAATGAGAGATCGTCAGATCATCCATAGGGTATGGGGCCAAAACAGGAATTCATAACGGGGGAGGAGATGGCGTATAGATCCTTGTGCATACTCCGTCGAACACGAGTGTCGTCAGCCGATGAATGGAAGTCATCGGATAGACGGCTCTTACTGCAGTCACGCTGATGCTAGCCGAGGCAGGGATACAATTCGTGCACTGAGGCGAGACCTAATCAAAACAGACGGAATAACGACGACGCATATGGAGAGACGGAGGATCGTACAAAATAGATATCATCATGAGACTGCGGGTGCGACAATCTAGAACTCAGAATGGGTTCTCGTCCTCGTCCATCTTCTTCTCCTCAGCAGACCCGGGTGCATCCTCCACGGAATCCTCCGACTCTGAGCCCGATTCCTTCTGTGCAAAGAGAGATGGCATAGGGTTCGAGCCCCTGCGAAGTGAGGTGAGATAGGTGCCAGCGACACAGGTCGGAATGATTAGACATACTTCGTGAAGTGCTTCTTCTTGACGGCATTGATCTTCTGGCTGCACGGCGTCATCATCTTGTCAGTGGGCGAGATGAACTTGGGGTTGCTGTAAAAGTTCAGCATCGCGGTGTGGCCACTTGGGTCGACACTTACTGGCTCTTGGCAATCTTCTTAGCCAACAACGCCTTTGCACCCATCCCAGGTGCTTGGCTGGCAAGACCATTTGTTGCATTTCCGAGCGGCGCCTGGGGCACTACTACGTGAGCCGCCTGCGATGGGTTGTGTAACGGTTGGATGGGAGCCTGAACAGGCGAGTCGCTGGGTGTCGTAGACGTAGACATGATTGAAAAAAACAAGAGTTCAAATGAACTGTCTTTGGGGAGGATATAGTGGACGTGAAGCTCGGTGAATGGTGGTCGGGAGCAGGGAGTGGCTGACGACCGACTGAAGCGTGTTCGAATATGAACGACCACGTGCCCATCTGTGGCGTTGCGCCTTTGTCACGTGCCCGCGTCGCGTATGCTGGCCGTGTCCAACAAGATTCGTCTTCCTGTCCCCTCCCATGCTACATTGTATCTATAGACACCATGGGCCAATAAACGGTAAGTACATGTTAAAGAAATTCAGAAGTATTCCTTCACAGGCTGTCAATTGCCACAGGGACAGATGTTAGAACGGTGTGTATGCTGAAATTAGCTCCGACATCCCCCATCGTCTTATACCCCACTTCTTTTGCGGTTACAATTCTAGATATCAGCTTTCTCCTGTGCTTTATACAGAGACAAAATTTGCGGCGATGATTCCAAATCCTTCGCTCAAGCCCGATGTCCAAGAAAGTTTCAACGGCATCAAAAATCATGGTTCATCTCTTATCGCGGGGCCGAAGACTGCTCACTTTACCGCAACTGTGCGCTGGAATCACCCTCTATATATCTATCAAGACACTCTGCGCCACATCATCTGCAATTCTGGTATCACTCAGCACTGTTTTCGGTCAAGAGCAGGGACAAGGCGGGCCTTCTTGTGGTAGGCATCATGCCCTTATATGTTTTGCACTATCATGGCACTGATAATAGGCTGGCTACTTATTGGACAGCCTCAACCTTAAATTACGACTCCGATACGAGACGTGTACATGTCCTGCGAGTTCTCCCGGAGAGGCGAGAACGCGTCATTAGTTGTTTCAGAAACATGGCATCGCTGATCCTGATGGTTATACTTGTCTGGATCATACCTATCTCTCAGGATTGTGCTATGGAACAGAACCACATCGGTATTCTCGTAACTGGCGGTCCGGGTGCGTCTCTGCAGCGGCCTCGAAGCAATTCCGGGCCATACCTTTCGTCTCCACATTCCCAAGCATTGTGCAAGCCGACCATATCGTGGCCATGGGTAAATAGCGTACAGACGCACAAGTGGCAAGAGTATTGGATTTCCTTTCATCCTGGATATTCACCGACGAATCCGACTAATTACAGCCTCCCACAACCACATCTCTGAAACACAGCATCTACGCAACCTGCCGCTGCTATATATCAGCCCCATGCATTCGGTCCTCAATCTTCCCGCCACTTCCCAATACCAGAAGATCGTCGATGCATATCCGCGGTGCGTGTGAGTCCCCTCGCGGAGACAGTTTCACATTCCCCCCCTTCGAGAGAAGAAGCAGCCTTGTGGATGGCCTTCCCCGCAACCTTTTGCACTTAGACGCATATCCGATCTGCCGTCTCCGTCCAGGCGTCGCGGTCGAACCTCGCAGGAAGAAGTTCCAGCAGTTTCGCTGCTCGTGCCATTTCTGGGCACCGACAGCGTTAAGTCCGAGCCCGTTGCACTGATCTCCTAGTCGAACAACCCATGCGCATACAGGCTGGACATGGAACACTGTTCTGCCCAGGATGGACCTCGCTGCCCCCTGCGATCTGTTGCGCGGAGCAGAGATAGCGGGCGGCGCGCGCTATCGCCGCGCTTGCAAGCTGTTCCGTGGTCGCGGCGGGTGTACGTATGCGGTGTCATAGTCTCTGGGAATGCTTAGGCATTCGGTGTCTGTCCTGACCTGACGGATCACAAGGGCACGCCTGGGACGTCCCCGGCATTCCAGTTGGCTGATGGTGAGGTCACAGGCACTTTGGAGGTGTACGAGCCTATCGGGGTGTCGAGTATGGAATGTGGTTCCGCTATTGGGTGCGCAGCTCCCATTTCCAACTCGGAGGCGTTGACCGCTGTTGACTACACGCAGACGGCCTCAGGAGCTGCCACGATCCGAACGGCCGTGGTTTTCGTGGAACGGACCTCGGACCTCGGGTCATCAACAGTCGTCTCCTGACTACTAGTTACTGGCCAATCCCCCCGCACCTCGGACCTCAATTGCTGCTGCTGCATTCCCTGCAGCACTGCCTGCAACTGGCATGTCCTCGGGAGCAGTCCAGCATGTGATTCTCTCCGATCTCTGCGCCGAGGCGCGCGGGCTAATTTGGCTAGATTGGCTCGGGATATGGTTTCTCTTGTTTTGCACCCTGATCTTGGAAGAGATCGCCAAAGCAGGTTGCATTTCGGCGGCAGTACACGGCGTCTTATATGGCGCCTGGCTGGGCCACAGGCAGATTCGAACGTACGTAGCTGTGGACCCTCCCTTATCAGTGTTGATCAATAGAGACTGCGACGGGCGGGCCATTAGGCGGCGAGCGTTATAACTGGCATGGTCGTCGGCTTCTCCTGGATGTGTGCGCCGTGCGGAGTGTGCGAGTGGTGCAGATATCAGATATCAGACATCCAAGAAGCGAACTCAGGAGACGTTGCCACAGGAGCGCGGCAGTGCGGGGCCACGGCTGTTATTGCGTGGGTTGATGACTTTACGAAGCTGCATCAGTGGCCCGTTGAAGGAGGCTACAGACGTCTACAATCGATTTGTACCAAAAGATCGATAATTGGGGGCTCTAGACCGCGCCAACGGGTGGGGACTCGAGAAGAGAAGACATGCTAGTTAAGATGTGAGACGACAACTCTCCGAAGGGACGTAACCAGTTCACTGCATGTATTGCATGAATTGGGAGCATCACCCGACCTGCGAGAATGCATTGCGAGTGCTCAGGTGAGGCCAGGATAAACGTACACGCACGTAAGTCGGACAGGGTAGTCGGGTGCGCAGGAGGGGCAGTGGCGGCGACAGGCACGGCGTCTGGTGGTGTTTGAAACGGGCGCAGTCAGAATATCGCGGGAGGACTGTCTACATAAAGGTTGCGGACGAACAAGTGTGCCATTCGACGCCGGAGCCAACTGTCGACGGAGAAACGGCGCGGATCATCTTGTGGCAACCACTTTGGGGTCTCGCTTCGACCACGCCCTCATAATCCCTCCCTAATTTTTACAAGCTCTACCCCTCATCCCCCTGCTCTTATTACCCCCTAATCCGCCCCTCTTTCACTGCGTCATGCCAGTCGACATTCTCAAGAAGAGAAAAATTGCCGTCCTTGGTTCCCGCTCAGTCGGTCAGTCGGTGCCATCGCAACATCTTCTCGCAACGCGCTGACCTCCGCACGTCTCCCACAGGGAAATCTTCCCTCGTTGTGCAGTTCATCGAAAACCACTTTGTCGAGTCGTACTATCCCACCATCGAGAGCACGTTCAACAAGAGCATCAGCTACAAGGGCGTTGAGTACGACTGTGACATCATCGACACCGCTGGCCAGGTATGTCCGGCCACATACCTGCCCCTAAAAATCTACAACCCACCCCCGCAGGACGAGTACACAATACTAAATTCTAAACACGCCATTGGCATCCATGGCTTCGTGCTCGTATACTCCGTCACGTCGCGCAAGTCCTTCGACATGGTTCAGGTCGTCTACGACAAAATTGCCGACTTTTGCGGCCTGAACTCCATTCCTTGCGTGATAGTCGGCGCAAAGACCGACTTGCAGCAAAGGTGAGCACCGAGACTGCCTGTCCCGCCTCGCGTCGGGTACCGACACGCTGTTCTCGCCCGTTGCCCACGTCCCGCTCTTCCTCACAGTAAAACTAGACAGGTCCCGCCAAGCGAGGGCCAGGAGCTCGCCGACAGCCACCAAGCCGCGTGGATCGAGACAAGCGCGAAGAACAACGTCAACGTTGGTAAGTTGAATCCCCCCATTGGTACCGCTCGTCCGCACGAGGCTAACGCGTGTCCGGACGGAATAGCCAAAGTGTTTGAACTCTGTCTAGGCGAAATTGAGAAACGCTCGCCAAATAGCAAGACCGAGCCACCTGCGAGCAAGTGCATCATCATGTAAAATGTAACCCGATGCCTAGACTTTCCTCGCCTCTTCCGCATTGCATCCGCCCATAGAACATTCACACACTCCTCGTGTCTCTACCTATCCATCGCATCGATCCATCTTGACTGCTTCTTTGCTCCCCTCGTCGCGCTTCTGCATCTACCGTGCCTCCCTTGACGCTCGCCGCCGTGGCCGTATCGTAATGCCGCATTTTCTCTCTCAGGGTGTTCTGTTCGTGTACATTCGGACTGTTCGGTGATATCGTTGATATCCTCGTCGTAGCGTTTCATTATCCTTACTACTGTGTAAAGCCTGTACGATGTCATTTCCCGCACGGGATCCATAACTGTACGACTCTCCCTGGAGGTTTCTAATTGCCAATGCTTATCCTATCCCTCATTGGCCGCGTGAATCCTAATTCTGATCTCTGGCGTCAACGCAACCCGAACAAGATCAACATCGTACATTTTACACTCGAAACGCAAAAATGATGCAAGACGTGCCAGGCCCTCGCACGCTAGTCTACTGCTGTTCTTGTTCCGATGCTCACGCGCTACCGTCGCCAAGGAACCTTACTTTCACTTCCCGGCCCTTCAGACCGACAACCTTGACAACCTGCGGGTCATCGGGCACGAGGTCGATCGCCTGGTCGCTGAACTGTGCATACTCCCCCTCGACGTCGAGCACGATGCCCTTGATCGGCTTCCGCGTCGACAGCTCCACAGATTCGCCATCGGACGCGACCGCGACGGCAAGGCCGAGACCCTTCACCGCCGGGAATTGACAAACTTGAACGGTTCGGGCCTAGCAGTGGCCGCTTAGCACGCACGCATCCATCAGCTGACTGCGCTGGCGACGTACCAGTTCGAGTACCGTCCGAGCACCGCCCCCGATGCGTCCAGGAGCCTCGCGGAAACGACGATGGTCTTCGGCACCTCGCTGAGCGCGGTGCGCGTCGGCTGCCCGGGGAGGGCGCCGCTGTACAGCTCGGTGCTCGCGTTGGGCGCGAGCACCACGTCCTTGGTCCACGTCTCGCGCCAGTCCGAGTGCAGGTCGAACCCGGTGACCTCGAGCGCCGCCTTCTTCTCCGCGAGCGTGCTGTTCGTGCCCCAGATCTCGAGCACGGTCTCGAGCGTGAAGAACGCCGCGGTCAGGTCGTCCGCGTACGTCTTCTTCTCCTTGCGCGTCATGCCCACGGTGAAGGGGCGCAGCTCGCGCTTGATGGTGTAGTACCCTGGCTTCGGGTGCAGGAAGTAGTCGACAATCGCCCAGGAAGTCGTCGGCCAGCAATCGTTGATCTGGTTTCGGCCGATCATTGGGTCAATGTCTTCGTTCATCTCCGAACCCCACGTACCTGCCACACGAGCGCCCCAGCGGTGTATTCTTTGCCCTTGCCCTGCCAGTTCCTTCTCCACAGACGGTACGCCGACGCCAGCGTCTCGGCCTGCATGACCTGCGTGTAATACACGTAGCTAAATAGGCATAATAAGGACACACCCCACCCCCAGAACGTTGGAGAAGAACACACCTTTCGATGTCGAAAGCATGCTTGAAATTCTCCACGAGGTAGAGCTACGTGAGGCGGGCGCTCAACAATCAGCTTCGCTTCCGATCGGGGGAAGATCGGAACGTACTTCGAGGCGCCGTTCGAACCCATCGGCCTTGTTGTGGCTATTCATGACTCTATCGCGGGCGCCAAGTCAGCACACGAGCAACGGCCGCCTACGACGGTGCCCACCTCGACTGAGGATACCGCTCCGATTTGTCCCCACCTAGCCAGTAGTCAACGGTGCGGATATCTGGGTACGCCTCCCTGCAGTGCTGTCACAAAGGGAGCCGAGAAAAACAGTGACGTCGGGCACGTACATTCCAAACTCGGACACGAATCTCCCCGATAGAATGTCCCAATTGTGCCATGGTTCCTGCGAACCATGCCAGACGTTCCCTATTCCCACCAGTTAGCGCATCGTATCACACTAATTTGGGCCTACTTCCAACGTACATTGGTGAAGATCGCCGTAGTTCCTGTCTGTTGTGACCTTGCCAAAGCCACTGTATGGCGAACTGCGGTGGTAGTGGACATCGCTCAAGCGTTCGACGACGGAAGGTAGAAGGCGCTCGTAGATGTACCGCGCGGGGAAGTTGGTGTCGCGGAAGTCTGACTTTTCGTCATTGTAATCCAAGTCGAGCTTACTTTGTTCCGCGATCTGGTAATCTGTGGATAGGAAGAAGGGAAGTCAGCGTTCAGTTAAGCTGAATCTGATGTATGGTTACCTTCGTTGTTACCGGCTGGAGGGGGGCAGTACTGTCAATTGATGTCATTGTCACTTGTTGACTTCTAGGAACTCACCGAATATCACTACCGACGGGTGGTGCCGCAGCCTCTTCACAGCCTGTTCTGCTTCTACCTGGACAGATTGCGTGAAAGAATCATATGCTGGGTACTGCAATGTCCATCAGACTATGTATGACCTCCGTACCAGTTAAATTGACGTACTTGGCCACAGCCGAACATAAAGTCCTGCCAGACGAGGATACCAAGTTCTACGTAAAGCATAGTCAAATGATGTGAGTGGTACGTGCGTACATTGATGCCTACCATCGCAGATGTCATAGAAGGCGTCGGCCTCGTAAATCCCACCGCCCCAGACGCGGATCATGTTCTGATTACCATCGATGAGAAGTTGTAACCAGTCCCGGTAGCGCTTGGGGGTCATTCTGTCCAGAACATGTCAAAAATATTCGCGAGAAGCAGCAAGCGGGTGACCGACGTGGTAAGGAAGGAATCAGCAGGGATCCAGTTGGAACCTGGCACGGGTGGTCAGAGAACAGCAGATTGTGGATTGAGTCATATGCCCTTACCACCGCAGAATATCCTGATTTGTTGATCTCGAAGAGGAACGTGCGGCCTTCCTGGTCGATGAGCTCATCCTGGACTACTCGAGCACGCCGGAAGGCAATTCTCTCGCCCTTTGTGTTGAGCACATTACCTTGCTATATAACAGAAGTTGGGGTCCATCATGAGTGCCGGCCACAACTACAAGTCGTGAACGCATACCTCATCCGCGACTTCAACCTCAATGGTATACAGAGGCTGCTTTCCGTAGCCGACGGGATACCACAGCTCAAACGTCCCTGCAGAAAGCTTGAACTGGGCGCGGGCAGTAGAGTGGCTGATCTTGATGCTAGTTTGACTGGCAACGGGTGTGCCGTCCGGGCCCTTCAAGCTGACCGAGGCAATGCTGTGGTCCTCGCTCGAGAGCGAGAAGCTCACGTCGAGATTTGCCGAGAGGTCTTCAGCCACACGGGTACGCACGTCTACATCGGTGATGCGCGCGGTGTATGTCTCGAGGCTGATGGGCTTCCAGGGGCCTGCGGTCATAAGGACCGGTCCTGGGAACAATTGTAAGCGACCGAGGAGCAGCCTTTGGATGGACCAATGTACCCCAGTCCCATCCGTAGCTGTACTCGCGCGTGAGCATCGTGAACGACGATATATAAAACTGTCGTTACTTGTATTGAGCCTTGCGAACATGCAAGCGGCTAGAATCACCGTTCCATAGTTGCCACTTGCCATGGGCCTTCTCGGCTGCCCTGCCCTGCATAGTGTCATTTGTGGGTACATATGGAAGCATGTCAGTCTGTCGAAACGCACCTCCCTGAACGCACTCGCGAAAGTAATAAGGATGTCGTTCGTGCTAGCCTTCAAAATTCCTTTCACAGGCACTCTATGCGCAACGAACTGATTCTCCGTCCTGCAGTATGTATACAGTCACATGCACCAGACGACCCAAGGACCAAGGCACGCACTCGAGGATTTTCTTTCCATTCTGCAAAGTACGCCTGCATCAGCAAAACACAACCATATGGACAGCACGCAACACACCAATTCGACCACGGCAAACGTATCGAGCCCATCGAAGACAAGGTCCGCATTCGGCGCGGCGAGCTCTGCTTCTGTGACGGTGAACTGCGTCTTGAAAGCCCACGGCACCTCGCCAACCCCTGGATCAGATCAGATCGGACGCATATACCGAGGGCGCTGGCAGCGACGCACACTGCACATCCCATTCTTGCAGGCCGATAAACTGCGGCACGGGTATGGGCGATCAGCACAGCATTACCGCGTTGGCGTACGGGCAGAAGAGACGCACAGGATCGGGGATGCGCTTGTGCGCGAGAAGCTCGACGTGGACGGTTGTCGGGAAGTGGGTCACGGGAAGCCACTCGCCGTCCTTGACAGCCTCGCCGCCGCCGACCTGGGTGAAGCTCCAGCCCGTGTTGATCTGCATAGTGACGGCCATGGTGAGGAGGAAGATTGCAGAGAATTAGAGGGAACTGCGACGGACCGCGCACCTATACTTAAACCTATCGTCGAGCCCAATCGCCCCGGGTGCGACTCGGACAAGTCAGCGGTCATCTGCGCTCCGAAGTTTGTCCGGGTGTGCGGGGAACAGGTCCGGGGTACACTGCCGGGTCTTTGACGAAAAGTTCCATCACAGCTGGATCCCCAATTGCATGCACTGCACATCTAGGCGAAGCTTCTAGTTCGACGCGCTGCGTGGAGACCACCCAAGACACTCTTGGTATGTTATGTTGAACGAGATGGTACACTATACAGATTGATCATGACATGTACCGGTAACCTTGCGGTACGCCCTCCTCCTGCTCCTTCTTTTCCACCTGTGCATTGACGTGCTCAAGGTGCTTCTTGAATGCATAGCACATGAGGATGCAAAACCCATTCATTGAGATACATATTGCATATGAGTAGCGATACGTCGGGCCCCACTTTGCTGGCCACACGTATCTGATCATTGCACAAGTTAGTGGTGGCCCAATCAAGTGATCCTCGAGCCGATGGACTTACGAGCCAGCGATGTTGCCAAGTTGGGAGAAGGCGTTGATCCACGCCAGCGCAACAGCACGCTTAGCCGGTGGACGCGGGATCGAATTGCTAACCCATGCTAGGAATGTGATGAACCCGGCATACGACTGGGCCATCAAGAACCTGAACAAACCCGTCACTAGGAAGCTAGGCACTGCTGCGAAACGAACTCACAGCGACACATACCGGGCAGCCGTATTCATGGTGGACACTGCAATGATGAAACCGACGATCCCGAAGAACAGCGGGACCGCAATGTGCCAGAACCGCTCGCCAACCGCGTCTGAATGTCTGCAATGATACTGCATTAACCAGTGTACATATCAGAGCTCATTATGTCCCACCTGGACACCGCGAACGCGACAATGGTCGCAAATGCCCACGGCGGGGCACACAACAGCAGCGTCACCGTCCTCGAATACCCCAATGTCGCAGTCAGCGTCGGGAAGAACGCGTTGAACGACAACGAGATAACCATGCTTGTGAGAGCAAACGCGAGCCACCAGACCTTCCAGTCACCCATTGCCAGAACGAGCCCACGCATTTGCCCGCCGTCGCCCTTGTGTTCTTCGTCGCTGATCCCGACATCTTCCTCCATGCGCCGCTCTGCAAGGCGCACCTCGAGTGGGGACAACCATGTGTGCGACGTCGCAGGAAAGTCTGGCAGGATGAAGATGGCGCAGACGGCCACGAAGACAGTGAGCGCGCCTTCGATGAAGAAGAGCCACCTGCACAACTAATCTAGGGTCATGTCCAAAACGCAATAGGCCGACGCTGCTTACCGCCAAGCTGCGTGCCCGAGCTTTCCCTGCATGTTGTCCAGGATCCCAGAGGCTATCAATGTCCCAAAGGCGTTGCTAATGAGACTGCCGCAGGAAAGCAGAGCGGTACGCATGCCGAGCTCTTCTCGCTTGTACCATTTCGAAAGCAAGAACAGAGAACCAGGGAAGAATGCCGCTTCGACAAATCCGAGGAAGAAACGGACTAAAAGGGCACCCACGAAACTAGACATATATTAGCCTCCGATATTTCATGTCGGTCTGGAGACACACTTGTGAGTAACACCTGTGCAAGAGATGTGAGCAAGGTCGATTGGGCAGCAATATTTCACTGACCGGTGAGACAGGATATCATTCCCCAAACGATCATGCAGCAGGGTAGGTAGATTGAAGGCTTCCCGATATAATTTAGGAACATATTACTTGGAAGTCTCAGCACGCAAAAAATCGCAAAGGAAAGTCTCACTTACGAGGGTATCTGCATTAGAATATACCCGACATAGAGGATACTGAGCAGCGTGTCGAATTGCTGATCGGTGAGGTGCAGATCCGCCTCGAGACCACGTAATCGCGCAGCACTAATTCACCTGAAATGAACTGGATACATTCACGATGCGCGAGGTGAACTGACGATGCATTGTTTCGATCAATCTGCGGATCGCCAGGTTTTAATATACCTGATCGAAGAGCGGAGAGGAAGGAAAGCACGCACGTAGTTCAGAATGTAGATGGCAATCAATATAGACACGCGCAAATCGAGCTTGCGAAGGAGCTTCTTCTCGAGCTTTTTGCGCTCTTCGCGGCCTCCAAACTCCCCGTCGCCATCGACAAAGTGGCCCTCGCCGCGTTTGGAAGATGCTAGAGACACGACTGAAGGGGGCATCGTGTACTACCGTGAACGTTCGTGAGGTACGAAGAGGCTTTGAGTACGATGTTCATTCGCAACAGACGCGCCCGCCTTATACCATGGCGGAGTGTGATCCTATCATACTAGCCATAGAAGATCCAGGGATTCAGATGAACAGTTGAAGGCGCCGCGGCAGGGTCTTCTGTCAAGCGATGTGGGGATGATGATGCGAAGTGATAGTCTGGTCGGCTACGTTGGTCGGCTGGATCTGAAAAAGACATGACCATTGCAAGCGTCGACGTCGACTGACAACCTTCAGCAGTTCTTGTTTTTTAGCATGTGACCATGCGATAACTCTCCGGCGGCAAGACATTGACAAGCCCCCTGCAGCTGCCTCATCGGATGTAACTTCTTGCCCACAAAAACCGAGTAAGTGGTGATCATGACTGGCTCGAGGGCATCAATAGTCATATTACGGTACAGTCTCGTATCCCGGACCTTCGGGCATCGGACAAAATCACGCTATCTTACAAAAGTGCAAGAAATGTCTTATCAAGACGTTCAAATTACTTCGGAGTGGTGACTCGGCTTCGTTCTGCAAGCAAGGAATCCGGCATGCAAGCGTTTATATACTGCAGTTTTCCCCGCAGACCTCAGTAATATTACCCCACTTGGGACAACACCATGGCCGCAGCTGCTGTGTTGCTCCCGCCGGTTACTCCGCCAACGTACCACCGCATCGTCTCACCGACACTCACCATTCCATCCGATCCGCAGGTCTCCATTCCGGTCGGTCTACTAGCATGCCAACGTACGTATCGCCGTCCCGTAGTCTTCCAGAAACTACTTGGGCTAAAGCAACGTACAGGCGATCCACACCTACGCGACCTAGTGACTGTGGTCGTGAGCAGCAGATTGTCCCAGTCCCATTCGGTACCGTCCAACGGCCGGAAGAGCAAGAAGGACAAGGCGCCCCCGGCTCCTACAGAGCCGCTGCTCGAGATTATCCTCCATGATACCATCATTTTCCCGGAAGGCGGCGGGCAGCCCTCGGATGTCGGGCTGCTCACCAGCGCGGACGGGGAGCTATGGGACGTCATCGAGGTGAAGCGGCATGGCGGGCACGCCGTGCATTACATCCGAGCGCACGACTTGACTGGTGAGTCGGCGCTGCAGGTGTTCACCCCAGGCGCGCGGGTGGGTGTCGCGCTTGGGGAGGAGGGGCTCAAGCGGCGGATTGACCATGTGCGTCCCGTATATCCGCCCCGCAGTGATCTCAGGAGCTGAGATGAGACAGACCTGCATGCACACCTCGCAGCACTTGCTCTCCGCGATCTTGGAGACGCGCCTCGGCCTCCCTACACTCTCCTGGGGGATCACTGCGTTCCCCACGCCGTCCTACGTCGAGATCCCGCGCGGGCTGACTCCCAGCGAACTAACGGTGATCCAGGACGAAGTAAACCGCCTCGTCTTCGAGGGCCACAGCGTGCACGTCGAGGTCGAGGAGCTCGACCGCACGCAGCTCGCGCTCGATCCGGGGCGCACCACGAGCAAGGGCGTGCCCGTAGACTACACGGGCGGCGTGAAGCGCACCGTCGTGATCGACGGCATCGACCGCAGCCCGTCAGTGCGCTGAGCCCTCGCCCTGTCGCTTGCTGACATTCCACACAGATGCTGCGGCACGCACTTCCCGAGCCTGCACAACCTCCCGCTCTTCCTCGTCCCGCACGCCGACGCGTCTGAGCGCGCCAGCACGGCCTCCGTGCGGCTCTGCTTCCTCGCGGGCCCGCGGCTCATCGCGCACCTCTCCTCGACGCACGCGCTGCTCTCGAGCACCGCCGTGACAATGAGCTGCGGGGCGTCGCAGGTGCCCGAGCGCGTCGAGCAGGTCGTCGAGGAGCGCAGGCGCTTTGCGAAGCGCATTGAGGAACTCGAGCGCGAGCTTGCCTCCACCGTTGCGCGTGAGATGGCGGGTGCCGGTGCGGTGCTGCATCGGCACCGGACAGACGACTCGGCGAACGCACTGGGATTCTTGAATGCGATTTCTGTGGCGTACACAGGGCTGGCTCCCGGGCCGCACCTCGTCGTGCTGTCGTCGAGCCCTTCTGCACAGAGTGCGCAGAGCACGAACGTAGTGTTGGTTTTTGGTTCGGACGAGAAGGAGGTCAAGGAGGTCGGTGAGGGCTTGCGGAGCAAGCTGGGCGTGAAGGGTGGAGGGAAAGGTACACGATGGAGTGGCAAATTTGTCGGTGTCTGGAAGGATGGTCGGGAGGGCACACTGGTCGACGAAGTGCTCAATACCGCCAAGGGGCTCTAGATGCATCGAGTAAAATGTAGAATGTTGTGCATTAATGTATACCAGTGACTATGCGATTAGGATTTTATGGTGGTCCCGTTACAACAAGTAGAAAGAATAAGCATATGTATAGCTGAGTCCACCATTTATTTGGGTTCCTCGCTAGGTTCCTCGCTATTCGCTCTGCTTCCATCCAGACTGCGAGTGTACTCTAGCAGCACGTTGTAGCTTGCAACTGCTTCTGGGCCTGAGGAAAGCACTAAGAATTAGAACGGTGCAAGTGAAGGAGCACGCACTTTCGGGGAGGAGGTTGCCCTCTCCCTCGTTGAAATTCTCCAGCACAAGCTCTACTTCGGAGACGCTCTCCGACCCATCGCTGAGACCCATGTTCTCCGGACTTCTGTCTCGGCGACGTCTGGCTTCTTCCTCATGGAACCAAGCGTCGAGGTCGGCAGCGATGTCCATGGCGGGGGCAGCTATCTGGTCGCCCGCCATCCATTCGTCGATGTCTGCGGCTATGTCTCCGAATCCCGCGAACACCTCCATATCCATACGGTCGACCTCGAATTCATCCTCCGTATCCTCGAAGCCATCACCGTCAAAGAATCCGTCTTCCTCCTCCTCCTCCTCCTCCTCCTCTTCATCTTCGCCTGGCACATAGTCTCCATCGGAGGACTCGTTATCCGACTCCGAAGGGGGGTATATGTCCAGGAAGACGTCCCGGCATGCCGGGCAGGTCCCGCGCTGGAGGACGATAAGATAGTGGCACTACCAGGGGTAAAGGAAGCGTCACATACCCAGTTGCTGATCCACTGCACCATGCTGCACGGAAGGCTACGCGTGAGAGCAGGGACGCATGCGAAGTGAGCAAACGTACTCGTCTCTGCAGAACATGTGGCCACATCTGTCCAGTCTTGTGACACAGTTGGGAATCAAGAATTGTGACGGTGCTGCAGCGTCATCAACTGCCTGGAGGATTTCTGCGAATGGCACAAGGCAGATTGGACAGGCTTCCTCGAGCGGCACCTGGTCCCTGGTCAATTTGGGGAGGGCAGCGATTGCGGAAGACAGTTGTAGCTGGACAGGATATGTAACTTCATCGAATGCTTGCATTTGTATGGCGGAGTAGAGACGGGAGGGATGGTCGGGGCTGGGGTGTAAGAGGCAAAGCGTGTGAGCAAGGACAAAGTGCCTCAGCCGACGGCGCGTCAACAACGTTCGCGTTGGTCACGTGCCCGCAGTGTCGAACAAACTCCCACGGGTCCCAAATAGGAAGGTCCAGTACTTGGCGGGCGATTGGCGGTGCCAGGCGCCATGCAACTTGAATGAGCTTGACCATTCTGGGAAGCTGCTCCTCAACAATGTGCTCCGGTGACCTCTCCCGTGCCTCAATTGATACCGAGCCAAGCTTCGCGACAGAACCTCGGAGATGCGGATGCCCTTGTCATACATATAGTCTCCAGCGGCGCGCCCGGCGCGGTCCCTGCGTTCTGCAGTCCCACTTTGCCAGTCGCCTTGCTCGCAATGTCCGTGTCCGAGCTGACCTCCCCGGATGTTATCGAGAAGGCCGAGAAAGGCTCCTACAGCGAGAAGGTGGTGGCAGAGGATCCCGACGCCGAGTTTGGAGGGACAGAGGCCCGCGAGAAGCTCGAGCGCAAGCTGCTCTTGAAGCTTGATATGCGCATGTTCATTCTGGTCATCATCTACATCCTGAATTATGTGAGTGTGTCTGTTCTCTCAACAAGCCATCTGTTCATAACGCTCACGCGGTATTTTCGTAGATTGACCGCAATAATGCTGGGTACACAATTTCTCGGTAGAAGATTGCTACCAAGTTTACAAGATGATTTGATGAAATTACAGGGCTGCAAGACTGCGAGGCTTTGAGGCAGACCTTGGTCTCAAAGGACAACAGTTTGCCACGCTGTTGTCGATCCTCTACGTCGGTTACATTGTCATGCAGGTACCCTCGTACGCATATATTCGCTTGTCATCATTCCAGAAACGATCTGACCGTTCGCCACAGCAACATGCTGTTGAACTATATGGGAAAACCGTCCATTCACCTCCCAATATGCATGATTATCTGGGGTGTCATCTCGTGCTTGACTGGTGAGTCAACCAAACAATGTCAATTGCGGTGCTTAACAGTATATGCATCCGTAGGCATCACAAAAAAGTAAGTCAACTTCCATGCAGCTTCTGGGCCCAACTAACTCATGTGCAGCTTCGTCGGTGCCCTCCTGACGCGTTTCTTCCTCGGCTTTGTCGAAGCCGCGTTCTTCCCCGGCGCACTCTTCCTCATCAGCAAGTGGTACAAGCGAAGCGAGCTGGGAAAACGCACCGCGATCCTCTACGGCGGGAATATTATTAGCAATGCGTTCGGCTCGCTTATCGCCTCGGGCATTCTCGACGGGATGCAGGGCGCGCTTGGACACGAGGCGTGGCGCTGGCTGTTCTACATCGAGGGCGCGCTCACCGTGTTCTTCGCCATCTGCGCGATGCTCATCCTGCCTGATTTCCCGGCGACAACGCGCGCACGCTGGCTCTCCCCGAGGAGATCCGCCTGGCGCTCCGGCGCATGGAGGAGGATGCGGGCGTGGGCGACGAGTTCCAGACGGAGGATGGAGGACAGGTACACGGGCTGTGGCTTGCGCTCACGGACTGGCGCATGTGGTGGCTTGCGGTGCTCATGCTGAGCGAGGTTGTCGCGCTCAGCTTCAATGCGTACTTCCCGACACTCAGTGCCACGTTGGGCTTCGGAGGACCGTGACACTGTTGCTTTGCGCGCCTCCCTTTGTGTTCACCGCAATCTGGGCGTATATCGTGTCTCGGTGGGTACTACAGTGTGGCTTGTCTATGCGATCGACTGATTGCCCATATTCCAGCCATTCAGACAAGACCGGTGAACGATTCTGGCATATGGCAACGTCGTATTTTGTGGGAATAATCGGATTTATTATTTCTATCTGTACGATGAATACGGCAGCCCGCTACATCTCCTTGTCAGTGGTCCCCCTCTCCTCGTTCTCTATCAACTGACATAACCTACAACGACTGTAGGTTCCTAATGGCTCAGTCGTATGCCGGCCTCGTCGTCCTCTATACTTGGGTCAGCAACACCTTCCCCCGACCGCCGTCCAAACGTGCCGTTGCGGTGGCCTTCGTCAACGCCTTCTCACAAATAGGCAATGTCGCTGGCTCGTCAGTTGATCTCCGCTCGTCCCGGTCTAATTTGCTGAGATCCCACTCCCAGATACGTGTGGCCAAGTCAATGGGGTCCAACTTACCGCAATTCATACGCCATTTGCATCGCGACGTCCGGATGTGCAATCGTTATGGGCTACATCCTCAAGCTGCATTTGGAGTCGCTCAATCGGAAGCTAGAGAAGGAGGAGCAGGAGGGCGGTGTCAAAGAAAAGGGTTTCCGATTCTTAGTCTGAATGTTGGACTTGATGTGTCTCTGAATTCGCTGTACTATAAGACTGTATGTGTACGATTCATGTATTCTTCGGGAACACATACTACCACTATATTCGGAGGTTCGATGGACTATCATCCAGAAGGGCAGAGTACTTGCCTGGAAACGACGACTGAACCCTACGCAATAACACCAATAACGCCATACCTCCTTGTGACATACACCTTTCAGTAACGTCAGACAACGGGTGTAAACGCTTGCAGAGCAGTGTCTTCATCCCGGATCGCCTAGCAAGATATTGTCCCGAGGCTTCTATCATGTGCCCTCGGTCTACTAAGGTCCGATGATGGGCATTCATTACCCAGCGAGTATATACGACATACCTCCAGCATGCGGCGAGATGAGATAATGGCCGAAAGAATAGAAGAGGGCAATCCGATAGATGTCGGGTGGCGAGCGAGATGTGGTAATTCACGTACGTCGCCGGCGTCGCACGTTCGAGTTGGGAGCGGAAGAGGTGGGCACGAAGACACGTGTAGTGGATCGATAACGACGTCCGTGGTGGATATCAGGAGAGAAGGGAGGGTGTGTGGGACCTAGAGCAGCGGGCGGGGGAGCTACGGGGGATTCTGGGGTACATAATGGGCAAGAGGGAAGCGGCTGGGGCAGGCGATGGACGGAGAGAGCAAGTGGGGAAGGCTCGGTTCAAGCACGCGGTCATGGACCGTCGAGCGGCACTTCGCTTTCGTCGCCCTCTCTCGTTCCACTTTCGTCCTCCTTCGCTTCCTCCAGCCCTGCCTCCATATCCTTCTCATCGCCGCCGCGGCTGGCGTCGGCGCGACTCACATGAACTCTCTAACATACCTCTCTAGGCAGTTCGATGTCTTGGCCTCGCCTCGCGCGCCACCCTCAACGCCCGTATCCGAGTCCCCGCCGTTGCTCACCACCGCTGGTGATGACCAGGATGCCACCCTCAAGCGCGTGAGGACGTGGTCAACCCGGTCCTTTCTTGTTCCTCTGCCGGGTGGCTCCTCAACGGGCCCTTGGTCCCTCAAGCGCTCCTTCTCCTCGCCCGCGGTCAACCCAGCTGCATCTGCAGGTCAGCCTGCGCCCACACCACATACTTCCCGCAGACCCTCGGTCCTGTCCACGAAACGTCCGTCAGCACCTCCCTCCCGACGTCCGTCCGTGTCCGCGCCAGAGAAGGCGGCCCGCCCTCCATCAACGTCCGCGAGTTATATCAGACGTATATACTTCGTACGCATCATTCTACTGTTGTGGAATTCGCTCTATGCGGCATGGAGATCTATCACACGCCAGAGGCCTGTGCCTGCAGTGCAGGAGTCTGCTGTGGAGGACGGCACGGATGAGGAGGAGAAAGATACCGAGGACGAAAGCAGGGACGAGAAAACTGTATTATTACACCCCCCCGAGCCGCCATTTACACCCGCAATACCATCACTACTGTCATCACCACCAGCATCGCCCATATTCCTATTGCCGCCACCTGCAAGCATTCACCCAATACCCTTTCCCTCCATCGCCAATCACTCGCCCTCGGAATCATCTACACTCCCAGACTTCACACCAGACGTCCCGGTTGCGTCTCCCACTGTCGCTGCAGCGTCCGCGGCACTAGCGTCTGCTTCTAGCAATGCATCCCGCTCGTCTACGCCTAGTCTTACCCCACACAAGAGAGGCTTCCATCAAACGAAGACCCTCGTCCTGGACCTCGATGAGACACTCATCCATTCTACTTCACGGCCAATGTACGGTCCTTCCTCAGGGGGGTCTGGTCTTCTAGGGCTCGGCATATTCGGACGCCGGAACAAGGGTGCAGGGCATATGGTTGAGGTCGTCCTTAACGGGCGCAGCACCCTGTACCATGTATACAAGCGGCCCTTCGTCGACTACTTTCTCAGAAAGGTCCGCTACTCCCCTGCGGGCGCTGGTGTTGGTCTTGACATACGCGTCTATAGGTCTCGGGATGGTACACGCTCGTTATTTTTACAGCGTCCATGCAAGAGTATGCCGATCCTGTCATTGACTGGCTAGATGCGGGGCGTGGCATCCTTGCCCGCCGCTTATTTAGAGAGGTGCGTGTGCCGCTCCCCAGCTGTATCAGAATCAGCTCAACCCAGGGCCTCTGTACCTAGTCGTGTACGCAGCTCCCGAACGGGTCTTACACCAAGGACTTGTCGATCATCGAAGAAGACCTCGCGCGCATATGTCTCATCGATAACTCACCGGTGTGCTATAGCGTAAACGAAGGTGCGCGCATCAGCGTCCTGAGCGGCCCGGGTGGTCTGACGGACGTGTCGCGCTGTAGCGAATGGGATTCCTATAGAGGGGTGGACCCACGACCCACACGACGAGGCACTTCTCGACCTGCTGCCCGTACTCGACTCCCTGCGCTTCACCAGCGATGTGCGGCACGTCCTGGGCATTCGTGGCTTCTCATGACACGTCGCCCGGCGCTCGTTCGGCGTTCCGGACGGGCGAGCCTATTCTGCACGGACTACCCCTACGGTAGCACGCCTTTTTCTCCTTCGGGTCTCAACGTCTCTTACATTGTTGCATGGTCTGCCGCTGCTTATCACTCATACATAACTTACTCTGTCCTCTACAATCAATCAATCAGCGTCCGTCTTCAGCCCACATCCTAATTGCTGATGCGTAATGGCCCGCCGTCGGTGTGTACGAGCAGGTGTTGCGACACGATTACCGGTCCCGCTGTGGAAGCGTGCGTGCCTCTAACATGCCAGCTTACAGAGCTTTGTGAGATATATATATATGAGCTGCGTGGAACGTACAGTGGCGACCATGGCGGTCGCACTAATAAGACAAAGTGGCACAGATGGCAAAGCCCCGGATGGTAATGTAACAGCACTTGATCAGCCAGATTAGAATGCGGAGACAAGGAAAGGCGAAGGAAAGCAAAGGAAGTCCGGAGTCGATATATTACATTGCCAACGCTGCTTGTAATTCCTTGAGCTGCGCCTCCTCGTCATCCTCCAATGCAATGGGTTTCCTGCCTGGAAAGACATGCAAGAATCAGACACAAAACCACCTCCGCGCGGGTGGCACTCACTCTCTTCCACCCGGCTCGGACCTGCGGGCTGATGCACTGGCACATGGTCCGCACCCATCAGCCGTTCGTTCAGCTCGTCCTGCTCCAACTGGGCCAGCTCGTTCTTGAGCTCGTCCTGCGCAGAGCTCAGAGCACACCCACGCAGCCAGAAACACAGCCACGCACCTCGTCGATGTCCACCCCAGCGTACGTATTCGCAGAGATCGCCTCCGACACCTCGTTCGCAACCTGCGTCCGCTCCTGGATCTCCGCCATGATGTTGTCCACCTTGTCGATGGAGCTGTGTGCGCGTCAGCACGGGCGGCGCAGACTGCCTGCGGGCGCCGGACGTACAGGCTGCCGTGGATGTCCTTGAGCGCGCCCGCCGCCTGCTTCATCGCCGCCATGGTCTCCGCATTGAAGCTCGCCGACTCGAGCGTGTTGATCTGCATCTCGAGCTGGAAGCGCGTGCCCTGCAGTCGCTCGAGCTCCTGCTCCGTCGCCTTCTTCCGCCGCAGCGCAGCGGTCGCCGCTGGATGGATAGACGCGCGCGCCAGGACAGGACCGTCTCTGCATCAGCCGCGCAGAGCATGCACGGCGGCGCACTTACCCTGCTTGTTCGTGACCGCGCTGGCCTTGGCCTTGTTGAGCTCCTCGTCGATCTTCTTCTGGAGGTACTCCTCCTTCTTGTCTATCAGCTGCAGCTGCTGCCGGAGCGTGACAATGGCGTTGCGCGAAGACTGCTTCGCGTCGCGCCGCCCACCGAAGTAGCCCATGATCCCAGCCATCATTGTGCACAGTGTGTGGTCAAATGAGAAGGGGGTGTAAGGCGGGAGTCGAGTAGGCGTAGTTTGGGTCGAGACGGACGAGAGGACTCAAGTACGCTGCCGCGTGCGCATGCTGCGTGATGCTGCAACACCCAAATGCGTTACTCAGATTCGCCCGATAAGGAAATACTCCTCAGTCGGTGTCCTGCGCACCGTGCGCAGCTCAACATTGTACAGGGCGAAATTATGGTCATTTATGTATGCGACGAGCACACAAAAGTCAATACCAGAAATGTAGTGCATCTGCACATGGACAACGCCGGAAAGCCGCAGATGAAGCAGACACAGCTCTCCCCCTCGTAATGAACAATCATTGGTCCTTTTTCTCCATCTCGAAAGACCCATCCTCACTGGAACAAAAGTGGTCAGGAGAGGGATAGCGCGACACTTTCGAATAACGCCGCACCCTTCATCTTCGCTGCGCTCGTCGTCGGCACCTTGGCCGCTCACGACGCGCCATGCGACGCGGCATATCATCCAGAACCACATTAGCTGGATAACCTGCAGAACCACATGGATGAGGCACAGCGTACAAATGCAGCTTCGGTGTATTCTCGCACCTGTAACACCGCAAGCATGGATACGGAGCAGTACCAGATTCTCCTGCTCGCTTCGTCGATGTGGGGAATAGTATGCCGTGAGGCCCAGGTGGATGCGATGACAAGGATGAAGAGCCAGTGCCGAGTGATCAGCCACGACAGCAGAAAGCAGACAAACATCGCGTCGCAGGTCGTAGACATGGACAGGTAGCGGAACATCTTTGCCACCTGGAGACTATGTCAGCATCTGCAGCACGGCCATCACAAGCACTTCACTTACTGGCAAGAGGATGTCGCACCAGTCCATCAGGGTCATGACAAGACATCCTACTCGAGTGTAGTTGCAGGAGTAGCTGCCGACCATGAGGAAGATGGTGATGACATGGTGGGTCATCATCTGCCAGTGGTCCTTGCGCCGCGCCTCGGCGTTTATGATTAATATTTGGTGAACGTAGAACGCGGTTTCCAGTAGATAGTAGACCTTGATCGGAGCAGCCAGGGGTATATGAGGATAATTTAGCCAGAGGTTCGCAGGGTGTAGGACCGTCGTAGGAACGTTGCAGTGTACATACTGAACGGAAGTCAGCCTGGAGAAGACACGAGGATAGTGGAGGAACCCACCAGACCCAGAGACCACAGAACTATGTACGAGATAGCGGACCAGCTCTGTTCCGCGAACCGAAGGACGCTTCTGTGGAGTGTCCGGGACTCGCGTTTCGTGATTGACTTTGGGTCGGCATGCGCGGCATGCCCGTTCCCATTCGCCACGCCGTTCGCCTTTCCGTTCCCGTTTGCGCGCGTGGCAGCTTTCCTGCTCTTGGAGAGCCTGAGGTCGCGCGTCAGCTTCCACCGCGCGAATGGCTCCATGATATAGAGGCGCGTCATGTCACGCAGCACGGCCATGACAGCGATGAAGGAGATGACGAGACAGCCATCTAGGGGACCCTGCACGTAGTAGGAGAAATTGGGGAACGAGTCCGGCTCTGCCGGAGGGGCTGCAGGATAGGAGAGCGTAACGAAGGGGATTAGCAAGGATGGAAGCCACGCCGGGGCTTGGAGGACGTTCATTGTACTTGGTGTGCCGTGTGTCGCGTCAGAGACTCATGAAATGTCCTGAAGACGCGATCGTGATTTTCGGACTAGTTGTGAGACGCGGTCTGTGACGGTGCAGACCACGCTTGCTACACGGTGTGTGAGGGGCGAGTTGGGTGGGGAAGGAGGACAAGACTCACCGGGGGCACAGCCTGACTCGGATGGGGAAATGCGACAGCGGTGTGCGACGGACTCTGCCAAGCTGTGTCGCGATCCTAAAATTCGCCGTATTTCGAACGTGTCTCCGCGCCAGTTACCCGAAAATAATAAGCGTGGGAATCCAGACACCGCGCCGCCGTCCTGCAGGGCTGCACCGAGCGCCCGCGTCCCCCCCATACTCACCAACGATGTCGTCTGCCCAGCCGAACACGACCCTCTACCTCAACAATCTCAACGACAAGGTCAACAAAGAGGAGCTCCGCAAGCAGCTGTTCGCACTCTTCACCACATACGGTCGGGTCATCGATGTGGTCGCGCTCAAGGGCCAAAAAATGCGCGGACAAGCGTTCCTCGTGTTCTCGGACCTCGCGGGCGCGACCGCGGCCATGCGAGCCTGCGAAGGTATCGTTTTCTATGATAAACCGATGGTGCGCCGCCATCTCAAGCGCCCTTGTCCGCTCGGAGGTGTTTGATGTCAATACGTGAATCGCCGCGTGCTACAGCATATCGAGTATGCGAAGACCAAGTCGTACGCGACGCTGCAGCGTGAAGACCCGAACTTTGTGCCTCCGACGTCTGTCCATGCGAAGAACGCACAGGCGCAGAGCGCGAAGGTAGCGAACGGCGTGGAGAAGCGGCAGCGCGACGATCGGATGGATGAAGACGAGCGGCAGTCGAAGAGGGAAAAGACGAACGAGGATGAGGATGGCGAGGAGATGGAGATCGAGGACGATGAGGATGGCGCGAAACAGACAGGAGCGAGCAACGCCAGTATGTCGATCCGCCCTTCCTCGCATGGAGAGTCTTCACTGGTTGTTATTCAGCGCCAGGGCCGGGAGCGGTGCCACCAGTTGTACAATATCAGTCGGCGCGACTGCTGTGTACAAATCTGCCTCAAGAGGTTACGGACGATGTGTTATCTGTGCTCTTCCAACAGTGCGTAGCTGCTTTCCATACGAGGTCGAGCGTCATTGAACATTGATGGTGATCTCGCATAGATACCAAGGCTTCCAGTCGACGCACGTCGCACCATCACCAACACCAAATGCAGCTGGGCAGAAAGTGAAACTGGCACAGGTGTTGTTCGACTCGCCAGACCTCGCGTCTGTCGCAAAAGACGCGTTGGACGGGTTCACGCTGAAAAAGGGCTGGGTGATGTCTGTTGCATATATCTGATGCTGTGTATTGTAGGTACAATTGTTTTCTATGCTCTCATCGGCAGATACAGTGCTATCTTGCCCCCACGTTTATATTGGGATGCGGGAGTAAGTACTCTGATAAACGAATTAATGTATACGCAGCGCGTCAGATCACGTGAAATGATCTCATGCGCATGGTTATTGGCGCGACACCAGATTCCGAACCCCAGCTCCTGCACGGCACGACACCCTCCCAACAGCCCCGCCCACGCAAAGAAGTTGCACACAGACCAGCTGCTGGCCAGCCGCAGCATCAATTCTACCGGCGAAGACGGCCACCGCGTGCACTTGCTATCGCGACGCACCCCACGCAAGCCTTCGCAGGCCCGATAGCTAACCTCTCCCAACCATTCCGCCACCATGGCGAACGAAAAACTACAGGGCTCTGCCGAAAAGCCCGGCGACACGATCCCCGCTCCAGTCATCGCTGCTCAGTCTCCCAGCAGCCGCGGCTCCCGTTTCTGGACAATAATCCTCAGGCACTGCATCCCCGCGACATTGTTGCTAGTGGTCCTCCATCGGTGGACTGACAACCTTGTCAAGGAGAACCTCGCAGCCACAGAGGGCCTTTGGATCGCAAAGGCCTTCGGAGACTCGCACAGGCCGGGCACCAAGTCCTTCCCCCGCTCCGCGAAGGCCGCAGAGAAGCTCTTCCTGTGCGCACGCTAGCATATCGCCTGGGTAACTCCCTGACGTCCTCCGTCTCACACAGGACCATCCCCAACCCCGGGAGTGCCATCGCTGCCTCGCGCCAGTATGCGACGAAGCCGCACATGGCAGGCACCCCGGGCGACTTCGACACCGCCACGGACTTCCTCGCACTCCTCCAGACAGAACTCGGCATCATCGCCCCCGCAACGCTGCCCGTGTTCCCCGCAGGCAGTGCTGCCTCGCGCAATGCGACGCTTGCCATCACTTCGCAGAGTGCCCCTTCGGCGTGGATCGATCAGTACTACCCCGTTATGAACACGCCGCTTGATCGCAGCCTCGCGATCCTCGAGGACGATGGGAGCACTGCATGGGCCGCTGAGCTCGAGGAGGCTGCGGATGAAACGGACCCAGATGCTGGCCAGTACGCGGAGGCCGTCCCAGCGTGGCACGGTTTGAGCCGCGGCGGCGAAGCCAAGGGGAGGCTGGTGTATGCGAACTACGGCCGGAAGCAGGATTATGACGCGCTCGTTGCCGACGGTCAGTCGCGCGGCGTACATCACAATGGATGTCTGATGAGTCGTGGCAGGCGTGGACCTCAATGGCACGATCGTGATCACGCGCTATGGTGGCATCTTCCGTGGGTTGAAGGCAGGTCCTGGACTTTTGGGCGAGCACGATCTTTGTCTAATGTGGCGCATAGGTCAAGGGTGCAGAGGAGCTTGGAGCGGCAGCTGTGCTTATCTATAACGACCCACGGGACGACGGTACCGTCACCGTCGAGAACGGATATGTGCCGTGCGTGTGTCTTATAATTGTCCTGTTTCTTTACTGAGACCTTGCTTAAGTTATCCCAGCGGACCAGCGCGGAACCCAACATCGCTGCAACGCGGTAGTGTGCAGTATTTGTCGATGTACCCCGGGTAAGTCTGCTGCGCTCGTCTCGGTACATCACAGCATAGAACCAGACTCTTGCAGAGACCCAACAACGCCAGGTTACCCTTCATACGAAAACAGCACTCGCACTGAGGGCTTGAACATTCCGAAGATCCCTAGTCTTCCGATCTCTTGGGCAAATGCGCAGGTGCTACTCGACGAGCTCAAGTCGGGCGGCAAGAACCGCACGGTGTCCATGATCAACCATGGTGAGCTGTCGGATATTGCGCATAGTAGCAACTCGAAAATCTGATGTGCATTGGAGTGGACGACCGGGTCATCCCGATCTGGAACACCATGGGCGTGATTCCAGGGCATATCAAGGACGAGGTCGTTGTGCTAGGCAATCACAGAGATGGTGAGTCGTGAGTATCTCGGTACTTTCCTTACTTACGACGATCTTTTTTACAGCTTGGGTCAGTATATGCTCCATGACAAGGCTTTGTGGTACTTATCAGTACATAACAGGTCATGGGCGCCTCCGACCCTTCGTCAGGGACTGTCTCCGTCCACGAGGTTGTCCGCGGACTTGGTGTTCTACTCCAGTTGGGCTGGAAGCCCCTGCGAACTATTGTCATTGCGAGCTGGGATGCAGAGGAGGTGCGTCGTCGCTTATCCCGGAGATTTTGATGCTGAAAGCATGAACAGTACGGCCTAATTGGCAGTACAGAATGGGGCGAGGACTTCGCAGACTGGATCGAAGAGCACGTCGTCGCGTACCTTAACCTCGGTATGTCTCTCGCCCCCGTCGAGTTCCTCTTATTCATATACATTGTCCTAAGATTCGTCCGTCTCGGGATCACGCTTCCGCCTATCTGGCTCCCCGTCGTTTGCGCACTTCTTGCGCGGTATCGCGGAAGAATTGCCGCACCCAACGAAGCCCGGGCTTACACTCTGGGATGCATCGAAAGACTCAGGTGTGCTGTATGGTGAGCACCTTGATACGGAGGCTGCGGAGGTATTCGCGGAACAGGAGCAACTGCGAACAGCGGATTCACTCGGCGTCAGTGTGCTTGGTTCGGGGAGCGACTACACAGTTTTCCTGCAGCGCATTGGGGTAGGCCACCTATATGGCTATATGTGCATGACCAAGAGATAATGATCACGCCATTCCATCCAGGTGGCGAGCACGAATAATGGTTTTGGCTCGACCCTCTCGGACCCCGTGTATCACTATCACTCCGTATACGACTCACAGAGGTGGCAGGAGTTGTATGCGGACCCCGGCTTCCTACGCCATGTAGGTTCATTGGTCGCACCGTCGATGCACCCCTTCTCACCCAGGTATAGGTAGCGGTCGCTAAATTCCTCGGACTGCAAACTCTGCGGCTGGCAGATGCGATCGTTCTCCCACTCAACACGACCCACTACGCAACACAGCTCGAGGGTACCTGGACGGGTGCGTATAGATATCTTCCCCCCCAAAGTCTCACACCCGCTCAACGCATCCCCCAGCGTGAGCAGCTCGCGTCGACGACCTCCCTCGACCTCGACTTCACCTCGCTGCACGAATCCCTGCACGCCCTGCGCGCCGCAAGCGAGGCGCTCGACGCAGAAAAGACCAACGCAGAGCATACGCTCCGACGCCTCCTCCGTCGGCTCGCGAAGCATGCGCTGATCAAGCGCAAGCTCCGCCGCATGCTCTGCAGTCTCAAGCGCGTTTTCGGGATCGAATGCGGCCCGGGCGGCGCCAGCCACCACCGTGCGCACCCGCCCGCTGCGCAGGGTGCAGCTTGGCGCGCGGTCAAGCCGCGCATCGGCCGCGCGCCCGCGCGGGCCGCGGAGCAGCGGGCGCGCGAGGGGCGCAGCGCGGGCAAGTGTGGGCTCAGGGATAGCGGGGCGCGTGGGGAGCTTGAAGGGCACGGGGGCCCGAGCAGGCGGATCGCGGAGGCCGTGCGGCGCGTGCGCGCGGTGAACCGGAAGCTCGTTGCGTTTGAGCGGGGGCTCATACACGGGGACGGGATCAAGGATCGTGAGTGGTACCGCCACCTTGGTGTCGCGCCGGGAAAGTGGCTGGGTGAGTGTGTGCGTTGGGTGGCTCTGGGGCTGGTGATGCTGACTGCTCGGTGGGATTGGCAGGCTATGGCGCGACGACGCTGCCTGCGCTGACGGAGTCGATCACCCTTGAGAGGAATGCGACCATGGCGAAGTATGAGGCGGGCAGGCTGAAGGCTTTGATGGACAAGCTGGCTGTGGAACTCCGTCCTTGAAGAGGTTGTGTATTGTTGTATGGATAAGCGAGGTTGTATGGATGTAGTTGCTTCGTCACTCTTGATGTTCAGCGCTAAACTCGAAGATGCGGAAGACCGCCCTCGTGTCCATCCTTTTCCAGCACACGCGACGGACCATGGTGACTGAAGCTCTAGGGCTTCTCAAGGTATGTGGTATGAAATCCCCGGTCTGTGAGAAATACACCCGATGCAAATGGCTCAGTGATACGTCGCCGCCAGTCGTCCGACTATGTACTGCTCCGTCGTCACCGGCACATACTTCTGCTCTCTCCCTGGCCCGTAGCAATTCGGCAGACACGCGATTTCGGCGCCGCCATTCGGGTTGCAGAAGAACGCAATCGACTGCCGGGCGGGCGTGATACCCTCCGTGGCACTGATGCTCTTGGCGGGCGGGGCAACGACGCGATGGAGCGTCGACCGTAGGACATCGTTGCTCCAGCGGGAGAGGAGGTCGCCGGCATTTACGACGATCGTCCCGGGCTACAAGTCATAGTGCGCTGTCAGTTTCTAGCAATTGGGTTTCACAATGCAGGACACACGATCGGGGTGGCGGGTTGGAAGTGCTTTGTGTGGGGGTTCTCGACTTCAAGACCGCCCACCTGGAACCCAGGATTCTGTCAATGTAGTTCTCTTTGGAAAGAAGGTATGGCCATACCGCATCTTGGAAGAGGAGGGTCAGTGTGCCATAATCTGAAAGATATGTTCAGCGGCTAGTCTCAGATGGAATCTATCCCGTCTTACCGGAGTGAGCACCTGCCCGGGCTTGACCGTCCCGCTGGAGCATCTGCGTCCGAATAGGGGGGTATGATAGCAAGCGCAGATTGTGGTACTGCTCGTGTATCTTGTCCTCAAAGAACATCTCATCGAGGTTCAGTCCCAGGGCAATCGCGCGCATGATGACTACGTGCAGCTCATGGCACGTCTTGAAGAAGTGTAGCATCGCGTCCTTGAAGCCGGGAGCGTCGCTCTCCTGGGGCCACTGGTTCTTCCACATCTTGTCCCAGTCTCGGCCGATCTCCATGGTCTCCTTGCAATCAGGTGCCTTCTCGCGAAGCTTGGCAATCTCTGCTGGGTCTGCGGACTGCGTGACGCGCTCGCGCCCGAGCTGCACGTAGCCGCGGTTCGAACGGGGATCCTCCCATGCCAGCTTCGACTAGTAGTACCCGCAAGATGAGCGGACAGCACGCGGGAAGCTGCTGCATTTGTGCACCTTCAAATCTGCGGGCAGACGGAAGAACTCTGCGCTCTGGTTCCTTCTACTTAGTTGTCTGCGCGGCACGTTCAAGACGTCTGTGCCCCGCTCACCTTGTGGAATGTGTGCCGCACCAGATCGTCCGGGATCCCGTGGTTGTCGAGATATATGAAACCGACCTCCTTGAACCCGTTTACGATCTCGTCGGCTGTGTGCTGCTTCTCTGCTTGTGAGGTCGCCGTGAGGAACTTGCTGAAGTCGATGAGGGGTATCCGGAAGTTGGAGTCGGACCTGACATCCTGAGGAAATTCAGAACGTGCTTTGCAGTGAAGTATTGAAGAAACGGCGCACTTCGGCCAGTGTCGCGAGAGAACGCCGCGGATGAGGTCTGGTCGGAAGACGACGTATGGAGGCTGCAGAAAGTGCTCGACGGGAGCAGATAGCAGGAGTAATTGTCCTCCAAGAGAGACCAGCTGAAATGGCGACTACCATGTTGAGGTGCACGGACAGGAAGTTAATGTGTTTTGAGCGTTCAAAACCAAAGCCCTTGCGATATACGACTCCTAGCGGTCGCTGTGGTCTCGTATGGCCTCGATAGATCCTCCGCTCACTGCATGCATGGCTCGATTTTTCGGGCGAAGAACTGTGAAAAAATGATAGAGTTAGTCTTGATATTTCTACAATATCTAAGCCCAATGAAGTGTAAAAAAAATTAGAATTGCTTTAGCGGAATTTGAAGCATAATATGGTGAAGAAACTTGAGAAATATTCAAAATATATATTTCAATATATCCATGATTGATCTCCGGGAAGTTCATGATTTTTCCGCTCACAAAAAGCAAAACATATGATAAAAATATCCTGAATAGTTCAGACCAAAGGACTGTAAAAGAACCAAAGAACAATTGTGACTAGCAGTCACAATTTTTTCAAGATCACTTCACAAAGGATTCACAATCCTTTGTGTCAAAAAAGCGAAGAAAAATTGAAGAAGAACCGAGTGACGGTCAATGACCGTCAGCGACCGTCGGTGACCGTCAAGGTGACCGTCAATGACCGTCAGGGTGACCGTCATAGGGACACCGGGCCGGAGCTCAATTGTTCTTCAATCTTTCTTCGCTTTTTTGACACAAAGGATTGTGAATCCTTTGTGAAGTAATCTTGAAAAAATTATGACTGCTAGTCACCATTGTTCATTACTTCTTTCACAGTTCTTTGGTCTGAACTATTCTGAATATTTTCATCCGATGTTTTGCCTTTTGTGAACAGAAAAATCATGAACTTCCCGGAGATCAATCCTGGATATATCGAAATATATATTTTGAATACTTCTCGAATTTCTTCACCATATTATACTTCAAATTCCGCTAAAGCAATTCTAAAATTTCTTACACTTTATTGGGCTTATATATTATAGAAGTATTAAGACTAATTCTATCATTTTTTCACAGTACTTCGCCCGAAAAATCGAGCCATGCATGCAGTGGCTATTAGTACTTCGTTATCTGTAACATGGCAGCAAACTGCTTATCGCGCTTCACCCGGCGCTTTCCAATTGTGAGTGCGATTCAAACTCAGCGGCGCTCAGATATAAACCTGTCCAACTTCGCACGACACCTACGACGACCTTCATCTCGACGGAGGACCGTTGCACGCACTCGTGCATTCTCCAGGTCGCAGTACAGTGATCAGTCGAAGATCGGACCATCCAAGCATGGTCGCCCCGTACAACACTGGTCCGCCACCACCATATACCTCCCGGCCAGCAACACCCCAGGTCAACTTGCCTAGAAGCAGCAGATCTTCAAATCGACCGAACAGGTACGCTTGCCCCAGCTGCAGGTCCATCTAAACTCGAGCGATACTCTACAGTAACAGACCTGCAAATCAGAACAATCGTGCTCAACAGCCTCCGTAAGTCCGCACTATGTATTGTACATAAATTCTAGGGATTGAGTGTTTGATGTCAGCCATGAGCGCACCCCCCTCAATCCCCCAGCTCCCTCGCCGCCAGTCGCTCCTCAAGACACTCGCCCACACGAATCGGTGAAGATCAACATTGTGTCCCAATCATACTACTACGGCTATCAGTTCACCAGCCCGCGCAGAGCAAGCTCGAACGGATGCGGGTGCATCAGCAGAGTCTTCGTGATCTTTGTCGTCGTTCTCACAGCATTTGGGCTGGTGAAGATGCTCAGCGCGCCCACATGCTCGGAGATCGTCGACAGACGGGACCGCGAGAGGTGGAACCGCGAATGGAACCGTTACCAGAAGGAACACGAGCATTGGGAGAGAGAGCGTCAGCAGCATGAGCGCGAGCACGAACGCTGGGAGGAGCACCAGGAGCATGAACGCTGGGAGCGCGCGCACAACGCGACCGAGCCGCGGATTTCGATGCCCAGGGCCGATGACGCTGCCGCGTGGCGTCTAGAGCAAGAGCACCAATGCCACGCACAGGAACGCGAGCGCCTCCAGCTACACTGGGGCGAGCGTAAGCGCGAGGACCAATGTTCCGCGTACGGCACCAGGGTGTACAAGGCTCGCCTGTGGGGGATCCCTCTATTCCATGACCGGATTGAGACATGCGAACACATGCCGCTTTCAATCAACGGCGGTGTGATCGACAAACCGATGAAGTGTGAAGACGCAGTAAGTGGTTTTACCTTATCATCTTTCTACGTTGACGTATTCGCAGGGTATGTTCGGCGAAGTAATCGGATACTGGCGTGTGGACTTTGGGGAACTGGATTGCCTGCCATACTGGGATCGATTCTATGACAAGGTGCGCAGTCTCGCACCGCAAGCGAATGGACAATCGCTCATATGATAATGGTTGTCTCTGCAGGGCTGTGCAGGGGCAGGCTCCGGATTGCATGTATGTCCTGTCCTTTCCTATATGTGAACGTTTTTCCTGATGGTTCTGTGCAGCGCTGGGAGGCAAGGCTTTGGAATCTGCACGATGAAGACAATTGGATGGCCATCTGTAGCACCACACCGGCCACCATTCGAAACATGCACTTCGACGGTCCCAAATACTGCGAGGACAGGGTATGCCTTACACATTCTCTCTTACGCTGTGGCTGATTGTGAATTGCAGGGGATTTTCTCTGGAGTGGTTGGCATGTGGGAGTACGAGGATGATAGTTGCCGCTGATTGCAGCCTCTACGCGGGCGTTCACTGGCACTTCTGCAGTGTTCCTCAAGAAATTTCATACCTATCCGTGATTGTCGTCTTCGCTGTCCCGCTGTCTCGATGCTCTCAAACGTTGTCGTATCCCGCAAGCTCATAACGCCGTTGTCCAGTTCCAATAGATGCACGATATGCACATTGCACTACCTACATCTAGACTTCAAAAAGAATTGATAAGTTGATAGTACAGTATGTGGACTATCTGAACCAATATTGCAAGTAAGACAACTCGTCGGCCCATTCTCGTCCAACTTCTAAATACCGAAGTGCGAGATGCCGCGAACATCTAGTGGGAGAACGCAGCTGGCGCTTTTCAATTGTGAGCACGATCTGAACTCAGCGGCGCTCAGATATAAACTTGTCCAACTCCACCTGGACCGACGACCTTCAGAGCACCATCAGTCGAAGATCGGACCATCCAAGTCAATATTGCCATGGTCGCATCGTACAACACTGGTCCACCACCACCCTATAGCTCCCGGCCAGCAACGCCGCAGGTCAACTTGCCTAGAAGCAGCAGATCTTCAAATCGACCGAGCAGGTACGCTTGCCCCAGCTGCAGGTCCATCTTAACTCGAGCGATACTCTACAGTAACAGACCTGCAAATCAGAACAATCGTACTCAACACCCTCCGTAAGTCCGCATAATATGTTGCACGTAAATTCTAGGAATTGAGTGTTTGATGTCAGCCATGAGCGCACCCCCCTCAATCACCCAGCTCCCTCGCCGCCAGTCGCACCTCCGAGTCAAGACACTCGCCCACGCAGATCGGTGAAGATCAACGTTGTGTCCCAATCCAACTATCATAGCTACCAGTTCACCAGCTCGCGCAGAGCGGGCTCGAACGGATGCGGGTGCCTCGGCGTCTTCGCGCTCCTCGTCGTCGTCGTTCTCACAGCATTTGGGCTGGTGAAGATGCTCAGCGCGCCCACATGCTCGGAGATCGTCGACAGGCGGGGCCGCGAATGGACCCGCCACCAGACGGAGCACGAGCGCTGGGAGCGGGAGCGCCAGGCGCACGAGCGCGAGCACGAGCACTGGGAGGAGGAGCGCGAGGCGCACGAACGCTGGAAGCGCGCGCACAACGCGACCGCGCCGCAGCTCCTGCTGCCCCAGGCCGGCGACGACGCTGCGTGGCGTCTGGAGGAAGAGCGGCAGTGCCATGCGCAGGAACGCGAGCGCCTCCAGCTCTACTGGGGCCCGCTTGACCGCGGGCACCATTGCGCTGCGTACGGCACCCGGGCGTACAGGGCGCGCCTGTGGGGGATCCCGCTGTTCCACGACTGGATCGAGACGTGCGAACACATGCCGCTTATGATCAACGGCGGTGTGATCGACAAACCGATGAAGTGCGAAGACGCAGTGGGTAGCCTTGTCTTGTCGTATTTCTGCGTTGACGTATTCGCAGGGTATGTTCGGTGGGCGATCGGATACTGGCTTGTGGACTTTGGGGAGCCAGACTGCCTGCCCTACTGGGGCCGATTCTACGACAAGGTCCGCAGTCCCGTACTGCAAGCGAATGGGCAGCTGCTCATGAGAGTGGTTATATTTGCAGGGCTGTGTAGGGGCAGGCACCGGCTTGCATGTGCGTCCTGTTTCTCCTGCACGTCATCTTTCCTGATAATTCTGTGCAGCGGTGGGAGGCGAGGCTATGGAATCTGCATGGTGAAGATAATTGGATGACCATGTGTAGCACCGCACCGGCTACCATTCGCAACATGCACTTCGACGGTCCCAAATATTGTGAGAACAGGGTATGCTTTCCAAGTTCTCTTATGCCTGCACGCCGTCCAGTCACATGGCTGATGGTGAATTGCAGGGGTTTTTCTTTGGAATGGTCGGTATGTGGGAGTACGAGGATGATAGTTGCCGCTGAATGCAGGGCTGAGGGCTGAGGCCTTTTACGCGGCGTTCACTTCTGTAGTGTTCCACGAATATTTCCAAGAAACTTCTTACCGACCCGTGATTGTCCTCTTCGTCGTCCCGCTGTCTTGATGCTCTCAACGTCGTCGTATCCCGCAAGCTCATACCGCCGTTATCCAGTTCCAATAAATGTATGATATGCACATTGCACTACATGCGGAGAAGCAATCATTTATCCATCAGTCAATGACAACCCAGTCGTCCCATCCTCGTTCAATGCTGAAGCTTTGAAGTGCACAGTGTCGGCAGAGCGAAACGTCTAGACACGGACGTACGCACTGGGCGAACGCAGGCGCCTGAACATGGCCATCAGCGTCTTCCCCCCTCGGGCCCCCATCTACACGCAACGAACGTCAGCATCCAGCGCACATACACAAGCACACGCAGGAAGACGCACTCCCCGCCCGCCACCTCCTCGCAGCACCGCTCAAACTCGTCCGACACCGACACCTCGCCCCACTTCTCCACGACATAGTCCTGCGAAACCGGTCAGCGCGCGCGCGACGCAGAGAGAGGGAGAGACCGCGCGGGGCGCAGCGCACCTCGACGAGCGCATGCAGCTCCTCCCACGCCGCCGTCGCGAGCAGCACCGCAAAGCTGCTCTGCGGCGTGATCGTCGTCAGGATGTGCTCCAGCGCGAGCGCCGCGAGCCCCGGCATCGCGTACCGGTGCGCGACCTGGTACATGCACAGCGCGCTCGCAGGCGCGGGCGCCGACGCGGGGTGCGCGTGCGGGTCCGGCGCGGGCGCGGGCGCTGCCGCGGCGTGTGTGGCGAGAGCGGGTGGCGCGCGCCGGGGTTCGCGCGAGATGGCGAGAGCGGCACCGGGACGGGCTTCGGGCCGCGCGGCGCGGCGGGCATCGGCGCGGTGAGCGAGGGTCCGGTTGCGCGGCGCGCGGAGGGACCGGGCGGGCGCGAGGGTGATGGCGTGGGTTTTGAGGGCGCGCGCTGGGTGGAGTGGGACGGGGCGCCGGTGCTCTGGGCGGGGCGAAGGACTTGTCCTTGTTGCGGGAGGGGCTGCCGCCTGAGAGCGCGCTCTCTGCGCTCGTCACGCTGCGGGTGTCGCTCGCGCCCGTGGGGTTCGGGGTGTCGGACGAGGGCTTCGCGAGGGGCTTCCATTCCCATTCGTCGGGCGCGCCGGGTGCGCTGAAGCCCCGCGCACTCCAGCCTGCGCCGATGCCGTCGACGGCCTCGCGCGGGTCGTCTTCTTTGCGGAAGAGGACCCAGTTGGCGTACACGAACTTGAGCAACCAGTAGATGGTGACGTAGTCGGCCTCTTCAACGAGAACAGTGTACATTTTGCGGTCACCCGGATACAACATCCCTGCCGCATTCTCGGAGAATGCCGAGCCTAGCATCGTCGCAAAGTACTCTGAGCGCCGAGTGAGGATGTCTGAGTGGGCATACACTATACGTTTGCGGGCGACAGTATGGGAGCCTGAAGAGTGAGAGGAAGATGCGGAGGAGGGGCTCATGGGATCTGCAGTACTTGGTGAATTTGGCACGACATCCGACAGATCTTGGCGGGCATCTTTGCGTTCGAGACACACAAACCTACGTCCCGGTGTCTGTTACAAGATTCAGAAACTACAAATCACCACCGCAAGACATGCTACTAGGATTATCTAGGATGCCTCGAGGCCATCCAGCAATCTCGTGGGACGTAATACGCCGATGGTTGCTGGGGGAAGAAGGGGCCTACCGGTGAGTGCATCTGAACGCAGATCACAAACGAGTCTGTCTCTTTTATTCGTGGGTTGTCAAGTAGGGAAGACAACGACGGTAGTGGGCATTCTAAGTACATGCAGGCAGGAGAGCGAAGCTGTGGTGAATGGTTGCATTCAGCTTACCCCAACCTCGCTTTCCTGGCGGAAAACCCAGCCTTCCTGCCAGTACTCCCAAGCCCACTCTGCGCGGGCTCCGCGCTCACCTGCCCTGTCATCCTGGCATTTGATGGCAGCAAACATGGACGCACACATCTCATAATCAGTATGGGAAAAGTCGACCATGAGGGACGTGATGTAGATGGACAGAGTCTGATGTTCAGTGCGGACGATTGGGGTGGCGGACTCGGAGTGTTCATGATTCATGGTCTTTGCTAGAACGACGTCGGTCAAGACGCGATCCTACACTGGTATGACGGGACCTGCCTATTTCGAGCTTGAACTTGCCGTCTCCGATGACGGGGGACTCTTTCAGGAGCTCAAAGTCGTCTGGCGGGGTTCCGGGCTCGTCGTCCGAGTCAAGCGGAGGCTCTGGAGGTTCTGGTCCTTCGACATAGTCTCTGAGCCTGTGTACGTCGCGGACGACCCATTCGAAGGCCTGGCTGCGCTGTGAGCAGGGAGTGTGGGGATCGATAAGGAGCACGCACGCTGAAAGACCACTGTCGTGTCGTGGTCTCCTCTTGGAGACTGTTGTGGTAGGTGATGGTCGACATTCCGGAGTTGCGCTTGCCAGGGGCGGGGCTGGAGAGCATGACGGTGCTGGGGGATGCGAGTGCGGAGGATCGGGGGTCCCAGGACTGCGAGGCCAAGGAGCTGCTGGTTGAGAGGACGGAGGCGGAGGAGGAGGAGGACCTGTGTGTGTAGGTGGACCAGGGCCAGTGGGGGCGGGAGAGGGGAGAGGGACGACCGGGGGAGGGGTTGGCAGAGGAAATCCTAGGGGAAGCCTGGCGGAGAAGGTCAGACATGCTACCGGGGCCGGGCGTGTCGGACGTCGCTGCTTTTGTCTCTCAACGACGACGCAGAGACAACGCAACCCGTTGGCGCCCGTCTACTCGCCCGCGTCTTGCCTATTCCGGCACTCCCTCCGTGACCGCGACCATGAACCGCATCTTCGGCAGCTCCGCCTCCCGCAAGCCCAAGCCCTCCCTCCAGGATGCCATCTCCTCGGTCAGCCCCCGCCTCGCCCGCATCTCTCCCTGCTCACGTCCCCCGCCAGACAGACACACGCATGGCCTCCATCGAGGTCAAGGTCAAGAAGCTCGACGGCGAGCTCGCTCGCTACAAGGAGCAGATGAGCAAGCTGCGCAACGGCCCCGGCAAGGTCAGTCGTGCGCAGCCCCCATCCGCGCATCCACCATACCCCTCCCTGGCAGAATGCAATCCAAGAGCGCGCCCTGCGCACCCTCAAGCAGAAGCGCATGTACGAGTCCCAGCTGGCCCAGCTCACACAGCAGACCTTCAACATGGAGTCCGCCTCGCTTGCTACAGACAACCTGCGCAACACCATGGCCACCGTGGACGCCATGAAGCAGGCCAACAAGGAGCTTCGGAAGCAGTACGGAAAGATCGACATTGACAAGATCGAGGTCCGATGCTGCTGCTGCTGCTCGAGCACCACCACCATCTGACATGTTTCGCGAGCAGAGCATACACTACGACATGGAAGATCTGTTAGAACAAGCGAACGAGATCCAGGAGTCACTAGGGCGCTCATATGCGGTGCCAGACGAGATTGACGAGGCAGACCTCCAGGCCGGTACGCAATTTTGTATTCATCCTCAGTATCTAGTTTCAACACGTCCCTAGAACTGGATGCCCTGGAACTCGACGAAGAGGTAGAGGGCCCGTCATATCTGGCTGATCTCAGCAAGGCTCCAGACTTCATTGACGAAGCTCCCATTGAACTCAACGAGGTACGCACAAAAAACACCTTTGTTTACAGTCATCGCCGCTAAACCGCACACAGGCGGAGCCAAAGGAGGCAGTCAAGACAACAGGATAGGCTTCACCGACCCTTTTTACATTGTCGCGACGTCGTTTCATTCCACCAGATGCGTGTATATTACCCACGGAAGCATGCTGTATAATTGCAATCATCTACTAGTTCTCGGGGTCGGGGTTGTCACTATCTTCCTCTGAATGGTATCTCGACAACCAGCAGGCCTAGGATGATAATGCACGCGAGCATGGTCATGACTTGACACCGCCACCGGGACAGCTCAGCATCTGTGTCGGACGTCAGCACCTTCTCGCGTCCGATGCGTAGATGTGACGAACAGCTGTCGTACTCGGTTCTCCACTTCCAGAACCCGCCCAGCACCCAGCACGGGAAGAACAGGAACCCAGCGAACCACAGTTTCTCCTCTATAGGCCGCCCTGACGCGTCGCCCGGCGGCTTCAACTCTGGCGACGGCGCGGACAACCGACTCTTCTCGTTGTCGTGCGGCACAACTTCAGATCGCGCCTGAACATCTCGTGTCAAGACCAGGCCCTGGCCGCATGCACCGAATACTCACGATCCTGACCGGTGCCTTTGGCAGCGCCGGCTGCACGCTTTGCGCTTCCAAGTCAATGTCCATCGCAGCAGGCTTCGAGGGGTGCATGGGGATGTGGCGCTCTCAGCCGGCTTCGCGACCTTGTATGTATGCATGTGCGCGGTTCACGGCATAACCGTCCCGCTCCACTCAGTAGTAGAAGTCGTGCACGTCTGTTTGGTCCATTCAGGGAGCGGGTGTGATCAGCTTCCGCACTGCGTTGCGCATATTCTCAGCCGCCGAACCTGCCTTGTGGACGCATACATGATTATCCCTGCGGCTGTTTCAGTAGGACGGTATAGGCTGGCATAAGATATTTTCGCGGGACGAGCTAGAGAATGAAAGGGCGTCGGTCGATACTTACTTGAATTCTACCCCAAGGCTATGTCGATTTGTGTCAAAGCACGCTCGCTGCCATCGTCGACTTCACATGTACGAGATTTATGCTTGAAAGTCAGCACTTGTATCCAAAAGGCAGCCTCACGGTCTGGCCCAAAGACGGAGTAGCGCTACGCAGAACGCCGACGGTCATCGTCGATATCATCCATACCGCTTCTCGTCCCCGTCGTCCTCTGCGAACCAGTCTTGGACGTCTCTCGTCTCCTCGGCCGACGCAGTGTTGATGATGGTCGACTTGCTTTGTGAATCTGGCGGGCCGTCAAAGACCAGTCCGACCGAGACAGCGCATGACGACTCACAAGCCTCGAACGCCTCAATCCCGTTCTCCCGGCCGACCCCGCTCTCCTTCATCCCCCCCTGAAACGATCCCATCCATCAGGCGGAGGAACACGACAAGTCGCGTACGGCAGATGCTCACCACGGCGAGCTGGGGTCGTTCCGGTGGTGCGTGTTCACCCACACCAGCCCAGCCTCGATCGCGGCCGACACGCGATGCGCCTCGCCAGGTCGGACGTCCAGATGCCCGCCCCGAGCCCGTACTTGCACGCATTCGCAAGCTCGACGCCCTCTTCCTCCGTCTGCGCACAGATCCACCGCGTTCAGCCTTGTTCCGTGTCGTATGCGGAGCACGGACTGACCGTAAAGCGCTTCACGACCACGACGGGCCCGAACACCTCTTCCCGCCACAGATCGTCCTCGGTGGCCACGTCCGCGACGACCGTCGGCGGGAAGAAGCTGCCCTGGGCGAAGTCGAACCCGTCCAGCGCAGACGTCCCGGTCATCCGCCGCCCGCCCGCAAGCACGCGCCCCGCGTCCTTGCGCTGCACGAGCTGCTCGATCCGCGCGAGCTGGCGCGCCGAGATGATGGAGCCCATCATGGACTGCGGGTTCAGCGCTGTGAAGCATCAGAACACATCGCGTTCAGCACATCTCGCCTGGGTGGCTGGGAAGGGGGGCGACGCACGGCTGCCCATGCGCGCGGTGATGCGCGCGACCTTGTCCATGAAGCGCTGCATGAACTCGTCGTAGATCTCGTCCTGCACGATCAACCGCGTCCCGGAGACGCAGGTCTGGCCCGAGGCAACGAAGCATGCGAACGCGGCGCCGTTGGCGGCCGATTGCGGGTCTGCGTCGTTGAAGACTACGACAGGTGCCTGAGTGGGGCCCAGGGTCAACTACACAACGCCGAGGGCGAGATAACTGATATCTCGACGGATGCTGACCTTTCCGCCGAGTTCCGCGGTGAATGCCGCCAGGTTAGAGCCCACTATGCCGCCTAAAGCGCGGCCCGTGTCAGTCCCGGCCTGAGAACAGTGCTTAACATATGTTGTTCTTCATACAAGGAGGGCTTACGGTGATGTCGACTTTCCGTACCATGGCGTTCGACACGATGTCTTTGCCTATTGTTCTCCCATATCCGGGCAGAACGGAAAGCACACCCAATGGGACTGCAGGGTGTCTGTCAGGCAGGAACGCACGGAACAGCTCAGCCGTGTACCGACCTCCGGCCACTACTGCCATCTCGGCGAATTCGAGCACCGAGATTGGCGCGAGCTCGCTGGGTTTCACGATCACAGAGTTTCCGGCAGCGAGTGCAGGGGCTATCTTCTTGACTGCGATGAGCAGTGGGTGATTAAACGGCTGGCGTGAGGACATCAGCGTCGCGCGGGAAGCATCTCATTAAGTCGAGGGATCGACTTGCCGTGATTTGTGCCACGACACCGAGGGGACCCGTTGCACATAATTGAGCAGTTTACCCTGGGTAGGTGCGACAAATGCTTGGTGTGTCCGGAGCAACGCTGCATAGTAATCACTGAGAGTAGGTCATCCCATGACAGCGCGGATGACATGGGATATGCAGCTTACAGCCATTCCGGGAGGCGACCCAGCTGGGCGTTCATCTCGCGGATCGCTCTGCCAGTCTGCAGAGACTCCAGGTGTGCGAAATGCTTGATGCGGTTCTCGAGGCTCCTGGCAAGGTTGGACAGGACCTGGGCGCGCTGTATCGCAGGCGCTCTTGACCAGATGCCGGACTTGAAAACTTCCTGCGCGGTGAATATAGCGGTCTGGACATCGTGCTGGTTCGCCATCTTGACACTGACAGAGCTTCAGTCGCATGGAAGAGATGAGACGCACGCACACGTACGTGCAGATATCTTGGCCCGTCGCAGGGTTCTTCAGAGTAACTCTGAAGCGAGTGATGTCAGGTTCTCGCAGTGGGAGATTACAGCCCAAGCCTACTCTTCACGCGCTCTCTATGCCAGCCGTCTCCTCCGGGAATGTATGAAGGGCGAATGGGCCATATCGACTGCGTTGCAACTTCTGGGATGTGATACATGAGATGCTGCAGAGAAACATTAGTACGACAATAACTCACGGCGCGTACTAATGTGGAGGTGGTTTGCGCATCTGGTACCTGCATATCTGTAGTCCTGACAGATATATATATGGCAGAAATTGTAGGCCAGCGATATCGTCACGGCCAGGGGACGGAATCAGATGCAGCTGCGACGCGTCCGACAAATGGCACGTGAGGCACCCACATAGGCAATCTTTCTCCATCAGTCTGTCTACTTGCGACATTTCCTCTTCGATGTACGATATCTCTCTTATTACGTAATACTCGGAACTGTAGCCTCTGGCGGAATATTCATCTCGAGGCGGTGAGCTCGTTCAATCTTCTGCGGCCGACGCCACTCACATGTATAAGCTCGTGAGCAAATAATAATTGCTTCTCCCGAGATGCTCTTGGACCGGACGCGTTATGTGTAAGATGTGCTTTGGCCACATTTGGTGCCCCCGTTGCTTTTGCTCCATCAGTGCCGGCCCGGCAGAGCATTGTCGTTCAAGCAGGCCACAGCTTTCTCTTTATAGAGTTGGCCCCACTTCTCATTTATTCATTCCTACTGATTTACCCCCATCTACACGGTTTTGTCTCCATGTCTCACTACTTCCCTCATGTGGTAACTCCCTTTCGATCGTGCACTGTTCCGCTAGCCATTGCTGACAATCCCTTTATGTGCTACAGAACCTCTCTGCGCTGGTGGATATCGCCATAGAAGCCGCCATCATCGTGATCGGCTCATTTCCTGTGCCCAGTCATCGACCTACAATGCCAACACGTATATAACCTCCGGCCGATAGTGATGTCTGTGGAAGACATTATCTGGGGCGGAGACAAGGTCTGTCATACCACGAAGTCATTACACCCTTCTCGGCCTTACGTCCTATAAATACTTTCAGATGCTTCAAATCAGCTTTGAGCCGTCGTCCGTAGCGCGATATCCCCTGACTATACTGGCACACTTTCCGCAAGGTCGTCCACAGCTTACAACCTTGACTTACGTACGCACTTTTCATTCAATTCTCAACGGCCACAGGACCTACTCGAAAAATCCAACAGTTGGGTATGTCGTCCGCTGCCTTTGTCTCCGGAGTCGACCAGCCCAGTATCCTCGGGTTCCGATATAGCTTGCCGAACCCGGTGAATGCAGAGGTTATATTGCTTGAAAAGGTACATTCCGGTGTTCACATGCCATACGCCAACTCACTGCCACATCTAGCCTCCGGGTGAACAGCTGGATGTCCTCTGGCCAAGGCTCACGACAGACCAGCAGCTAGCCGTGTGCGAGAGCCTTGCAGAGGCCATGCTCCTAATGTTCAACCTGCGCGCAGACTCCATCTCCACCTCCAAGGTCTCCATGCAAGGGCAAAACTTCGAAACCATCAACATCGACAACAGCCTGCTCCTCACACGGCCATTCAACGAGGGTCCTCTCCGCTCCATGGCGCCGCAGCCAGCCTGCAGCCACACCGCCGACTACCTGTCCGCCCTCGCCCACCGCATCGACAGAGCATTCCCCGAAGACTCCTCAAGCGCCGCCGCCGACCCCCCGCACACGGGCTGGCCAGGCAAAGAGCAGCTCTCCAGCCGCGACATCGCGCTCATCCGCGGCACCTGGCGCCGCCTCGCGCAGCTCATCCCCTTCCACACCGGCGGCTGGTACCTCCCCGACACCCTCTCCGCCCCCGCGCGCACGCACGCATCCGCCATCCTCCAGAGCGCCGCGCGCGCCCTGCACCACACCGACCTCCAGATGAGCCGCATCGTCGTCCACTTCCCCCCCGCCGCCCCCGCCGCCGGCGCATCCCCCCCGCGCCTCTTCCTCACAGGCTGGGAGCACGCGCGCTTCGCGCCGCTCTGGTCCTGCGCGCGCATGCCGCCCTGGCTGCAGCCGCAGCCGCAGCCGCAGAGGCCCCTGCGCGGGCGGCGGCGCGCGCAGCGCGCGGTGTACGCGGCGCTGCGCACGGCGGGCGCGCACGAGTGGGTCTTCGCGTACGCGTTCGGCGGCGCGGAGCGCTTCTTCGAGGGCTGCCTCGCCGCGCACTGGATGTGCCGCGACGCGGTGGAGCTCGGCGTCGTGCGGCTCCGCGAGGAGTGGGCGCGCGTGCGCCCGGGGGCGCGCTTCCCGCTCTGCGCGGAGCGGGGCTTCGAGCGGATGCTGGCAATGGGGGACGGACGCGGGGATGGGTGTACGCCGTGCGGGGATGGCTGGCGCGATGTGTGGCGCGCGCAGGAGGGCGGAGGGGAGCTGGGGGCGGGGGTGGACTGGTCGGAGGCTTTGGGACTGGACGGGGATTCTGCATGCTCTGCACTCGCGGGCTCTGGTTCTGGCTCTGGTTCTGGTTCTGGCTCGGATTCGGGTCCGACGAAGGCTCGCACTGGTGTCGATGGGCAGCCTATGACGGTCGCCGGCGCAAACTCGGACGCAGTGTCACATCCAACATCCACCGAGAACAATGTGGCCAAGCCGATGCTAGTGGTCTCGAAAGCGGCAGATACCTCTGATGTTCACAGCGCGACCTTGCAGACACTGGATGGTACTGATACTGACAAGGCGAACGCGCAGCAGAAAGCACTGCGCGCAGTCAAGGCGCTCCCGAAGAGGGCGGTCCTGAAGACGAAGACATAATCCTCCAAGTCATCTTGTGAAACCTGGACGCCAACCGTGACTGGCGGGTGTATCTCTTAGAATGTATCGCTAATCCACCGCGCCTCGTTATTCAATGTATTGTAGATCGAGTGATTGCCTCGCGCGTGAACAATGTGCGAAATATGCGTCACAACAACTAGAGACACTCTCCTCAAGAGAGGAACCCCCTAATCGCACCCCCAATGTTCTGCACATCTAGCCTGTCCGACCCGGAAGCCCATCAGCCCCCACATCACAAAGCACCAGCACAAGACTCACAGGAACGTATCGTGCCCCCACACCCCGCCGAGCTCGTAGTAGCTCACCATCTGGTTCCCGGCCATTCGCAACGCGTCCGCGACCTCGCGCTGCTGCTCCACCGGAAAGAGGATGTCGCTCTGCACACCGAGCACGAGCGTCGGCGTGTTTGCGAGCGGGTGCAGGCCGGCCGCGAGTTCGGGCAGGTGCGGCGGGGGATTCGGCGGCGGGGGGTGCGACTTGGAGTGTGATATCTGCGCGTGGTACTGCGCGTGCGGCGGGGACGGCTGCGCGTGCGCGCGAGAGGGCGGGAGCGGGGGAGGTGTCGTGCGCGGGGCGGGTGGGGTGATGTGCAGCGCAGATAGCGCAGGGAGCGTCAGGTCGAAGAGGTCCATCGCTTTGGAGATGTAGATGAGCGAATTCGCGTCGTACTTGAGACAGAATTGCTCGCCCTGCGTGGAATGTCAGTGCTCGACACGGACAATATGTGGAGAGGCGCGTGCCTGGTAGTCGAGATAGGTCTCGATCTGGAAGTCAGGACATAGTGCGGGAGTGCGTGGCAGTTCTGTCCCGTCTGGAGCGAATGCTGGTTGATACGATTCTGGTAATGGCCGAAATTTACGTCCAAAGCGTTGGTCCCATTCTGGACCGGAACGGTAGGTGATTGTAGCAATTTCTAGCCGGCAGATGAACATTAGCTGAGGCTCATGCGACATGTGTGCAATGTAGCGTACGTCGTGCAAGTTTCATGCCCGTATGTGGTGGGAGCCCGTCGTAATAGAACCCATTGTTCCAATTAGGGTCTGCCATGAGCACTGCAGAGGGATTAGCACGGGTTAGACGAGCGCCGTAGATGCTCACCACTCCGCTGGGCGAACCGCATGGCAATCGCGCTCGGACTGCTTCTCGCTGTCCCACTTATGCTTACGACCTTGCCTACTCGCTCGGGGTAAAGCCAGCCCGCGGCTAGACTCTGCATCGCGCCCATCGACGACCCGACGCTCGCATACAGGCGGTCGATACCGAGGTGATCGAGCAGGCAAAACTGGGCGCGAACCATGTCGAATATGGATACGACAGGGAAGCGCGTGGCATATGGCAGGCCAGTGGTGGGGTCAAGTGACGATGGCCCAGTGGAGCCATAGCACCCGCCCAGTACATTGGTGCAGACGATGAAAAACTGGTTGGTGTCCAGCGCGAGCCCTGGACCGATGAACTTTTCCCACCAACCTTCGGAGGGGTTTGTGTTGGTGGATGCCGCGTGTGAAGATGCGGAGAGACCGGTGTGGAGGAGGATGACGTTGTCCTTGGCTGGGGAGAGGGTGCCCCAGGTCTCGTAGGCGATATCGAAGGAGGGAAGTGGCGGAGCATATGTTAGGGGCAGAGGGGACGTGTGACGGTAGGTCTTGTAGGAGGTGGGCGTAGGCCTTGCGTAAGGAGGTTCGGGGCCGGAGAAGGTGCTAGAGGAGGATGAGAAGGAGGGCGCGTTACGAGCTGATCGTATGCGCGACTCGCGAGCAGCATGAGCGTCGACGCAAGGAAAGGAAGGCTGGTCACGAAAACGCGAGGAGCATGCGGTAGAAGCGGGTTTGGATGCTGAGCTACTTGCTGTGTGTTCACGGAGCGAGTTTCTGGACAACCTGGTGTGTCTTGATGCATTTTTTGCGAGATGTGTCGCTACTCTGGGAGGGGACATCGTCGCAGCTAGGCTTTGTGGGAAGCGGGAAGACGAGAAGACAGGCAGGTGCGGCGGGCGCCATGGCGGGGACGTGGATGAATGGATTCTCGCGCAGAACGTGATGGCGACAGAATGGCGTGGGCGCGGCTGCACGTGCCATCGCGCCCTCTGAGCGTCGCGTCAACGGTACTGTACATCTTAAACTATCTACACATGGAACTCCCTGGCAATTGCAGGCGCGGACATCTGGGTCAGACATCGTTCATGACAGCCACACCCATAGACGACGGCAATCCTGCACGCGTGCACTTGCTCTGACCAGGCCCGACAAATGCAAATGCCTCCTAATGCGATCTTGAACAGCTCGAACTGTAGCAAGAAATATGTTATTAGGCTAGTGCCACAAGAGAAATACACGGGAACAACTTACAGTAACGCAGAAAGGGGGTTGGTATGTAGCGCCAGCTATTTAAACTCGTTATCATCTTTGCGAGAACAGTCGTCTCCTTCGCGAGACAGCCACGACCGTCATCATCGGGGGCTTCACGCACAGAGTATCCTGAGTATTCTAGGATCCTCACGCGTCCATGCGCATTCCCGTAGCCGGCGGCATTCTGTTCGTGGTGGAGGCACTTTCGTACGCTTCCCGCCACTGTCGGTGTTGGCAGTCGTTGGGGAATGGAGGCACAGGCATCGTGGTGACTTCAGGCCTGGTACAGCCTTTATCAATTATGGCGATTCCCTTGCGGCATGCGGTGCGTACTCACCTGAATTCTAAAAATGCGCCGCGCACGGAAATTTATACCTTAGGCTGGGTGCGCATAGTCAACAACATTTACGTCTCATCCGTGCATAGATGATTGTCGTAGCCATCTCTCGTGTAGCGGCAAACAGACCGCCCCGTCGTAATTCGGCATGTGTGCGACGATGTTGAATACGGATACCTTCCTGCAGCACTGTTTGTATCGAGAGCAGTTCACGATAGTCTGCAAGCCACTGGCAGAGAGATGGGCGGATGCGAAGTCGGTCAACTTCAAGTACTTTGGCGAGGTGTGCGCGACCACGAGGCACATCAGGTGACGTAGACGCCAATCGGGCGCTGGCCAGTGGCCGCAGCCAGTGGCAGCACCCGCCAGGTGCACACACATTCCTTCCACCCCCACCGCCATGCCGCCGCCCCCGCCTCCTCGGAAGACCTCAGTACTCGCCGCCGTTCTTTCCAAGCTCTTCTCCGTCTTCATCCTCGCCGCCTTTCCCTCCTTGTGTCCTCGTACCGCCGCACCCTCGAGCCCCTCTATGGCTTCGGTCCCACAGATTATCACCTCAACAAGCTCGTATGGGCGTCGTGTATCTTGGGCAGCTTCTCACCGACGCTTCCGATTCTCCCTGCGACGCTCGCAGCTGGCGTCCTCATGTTCTGATGCCGCAATCGGCGTACTGGGTTGCTGTGTACACAGCGCGTGCAGGCGATCCTGTCTGGGGGCCAGTGGCGACGCATGCGGTTGTTATCCTGCCTGTGTTGTTTCTGGGCGTAGCACTTGTGAAGGCATTGCAGGTGAGTCTGCCTGCCTTGAGTGTGGAACGACCCTCGAGATAGTTATGCCACCACGTTGCACCTGTGCACCGGCTCTGCGCCTTCTTTTTCGGGGTTTCTTTCTTGACCTCAAACACTGTCGTCGTCTGCGTGTTGTGCATGGACATTTGGTATGTGTCGTGCATGCTCACAAGAATTAATACAGGAGCGCTCGAGCGGAGATCCCAGGATCCTGCTGCTGCAGGACAACAGCTCATTACACTCCCCGTGTGCCAGACCTCCATCACTGCTCTCCAGGAGCTGTGGTCGGCTTTCCGCCCTATTTCCCAGACGCCGCCCAGCCAGATCGTGAGTAGAAGCCCGATCCCGCCGTGTGCTGTTCTCACCGTCCTAGGTGCTAATGCAGTCTAGATTTTGTTACTGGGTGCACTCACCCTCGCCATCTGGACCGTCGCGCCCTTCCTACCATCTATCTTTCCCACTGCTGCACCTGCCACAGCCGCGCTGGCGCCTGCAGAGCCGGTGAAAGAACATCCTGCATCACCTTCGAAATCTAAGACTCTGCGCAAAAAGGGAGCCGCACAGAAGCCTGCTGTCCAACCAACGCCCACGCCCGCGCCTCAGTCTGCGTCTGCAGACAAACCCAAGCCAGGCCTCCTTCGTCTCGGCATGCTCCCGCTGGTCCCCGCACTCCTCACCACCGTCCTCCAGCCGCCCACGCTCCGTGCGCCACTGGAGCGGCCCTACGTGCACCCGACGTACCCACTGCGGATACTCTCCTCTGTGCACTCGTCCTTCTCCGGCGTCGTCGTCGTCGGAGAAAGCTCATTCCACGAAGCGGACGAGACTGTGGGCCCGGCGACCCGCTCAACCTGCGTTACCTCCGCGCAGGCCACTCGCTCATCGGCGGCGTCTGGGTCGGCGACCTCGCCGAGTACGTGGAGGCCCCCGTGCGGGACGCGGCAGGCGAGCCGCTCGGCGACTCGATCTACAGCGCGTTCGTGCTGCAGGAGGCCGCGCGGCTCGTCGTGCGGGACGCGCCGCAGGAGCACGAGCGTGCGCTCATCATGTGCGTGCTGCGTGCTGTGGATGCGGTCTGGAGAATGGGCTGACGGGATGTGTGTCACAAGCGGCCTGGGGCGGGCGTCTGCGCGGCGTCCTTCATGCGGCACGGCTTCGACACGACGCTCGTCGAGCTGGACCCGGTTGTGTACGACGCGGCGCGGCGGTACTTTGGGCTGCCGGAGCCTGCGCCGGACCGGCTCGTCCTGCGGGACCCGCGCTCGTGGGTGCGGGAGAGGCGTGATGCGCTCGTCGAGAGCGCCGAGGCGGGGAGGCGCAGGAGCTGTTCGACGTCGTCGTGCACGACGTGTTCTCGGGGGGCGGCTCGCCGGGGCACCTGTTCACGCAGCAGTTCTGGGAGGACGTCAAGGGCGTGATGCGCGCGGACGGCGTCATCGCCGTGGTGCGCGGCCGTCTCGCCTCTCGCTTTCCCCGCTGACGCTGACGCGCGGCACGCAGAACCACTTCGAGAAGCTGGGCGCGGACTCGTCGCGCGCGATCCTGCTCACGCTCGAGTCCGTCTTCGGGCTCTGCCGCGCGTTCGGCGACACGTCGGAGCTGTCCGAGACGCACGGCCCGCCGGCGGACGAGCCGTTGAACTGGGTGCGCGGCCTGCTCTTTCTCTTGCTCCCTCGTGCGGCAGACCGACTGACGGCGCGCCAGGTGATCTTCTGCTCCGCGTCCGCGAAGCTGCCGACGTTCCGCCGGCCGACCGACGCGGACTTTCTCGGCTCGCCGCTGCGGAAGATCGTGCTGTCCACGCTGCCGCTGCGCGAGGCGGACCTTGGGCCGATCCGCGCGGTGCCGGAGAAGAACCAGAGCGAGTACATCCTCCGGGACGAGGCGAACGGGCTGAAAAAGTGGTCGGCGCTGGAGACGCTGGGGCACTGGAAGATGATGCGGGAGGTGTTCCCGGATGTGATCTGGGAGACGTACTAGGGCACTTGGATGCTGGCGGCGTTGCAGCTGCTGTATTGCTGTCTTTAGTTGGATCTATGGGCGCTTGGATGACGTGTATTTCCATGAACCGCGGACAAGAACTGGAACCGAATCGACTCGCTTGCACGTACGATCCGATTGTGACTGTCACGGAGTGGATGGGGATGCAAGACGCGACGCGTTGATCACGACGCCGGAACGATCATGTGACAGGTGTCACAACCCGGCTGACGCCACAGCCGGGAAACGCATCGACTGTTCTCGTTCAACGCTGCTCTGCGACACCTCGCATTGACCCTCCCCTCCTCCCGTCCCATCCCCCCTCGCTTATTCTCTTGTTCTCTATTCAGTCTCACTTACATACGCCTCCAGGCGCTGTCCGTCCCCCTCTTCCCACCATCATAATGGCTACCAGACGATCCACCCGCACCACGGCCGCAAAGGCGGCAGCACCCGCGATAAAGGCACCTGCAAAGGCTGCTGCGAAACCAACCACCAAAACAACCACTCGAGGCAGGACGGCTAAGCGACCCGCCTCGCCCGAGAGCTCCCCCCCTCCCGCCCCCAAACGCGCACGGGCCGCCTCAAAAGCAGCCGCAAACGGCGCCCCCATAACCAACGGCAAGCCCGCCCCTCAACCTGCGCACAAGCCATCCGTACCGCCAGTACGCAAGGCCGTGCCGCAGTCCAAGCCCTATTTCAACCCCCTCCCCTCACCCCCCGAGCACCTGCGCCCCGCGCCACAGCTCTTCGTCTGGGGCGCCGGCAACTTTGGCCAGTTTGGCATGGGAGCAGACTTTCTCGGCGACTTTGAGAAGCCCAGGAAAAATGCGTGGATCGAGGAGAAGATGCAGGAGGGCGTGTTCGGCGGCGACAAGGCCGGGCTGGAGGCCATCGCCGCAGGCGGCCTCCACACCCTCTTCACTGACGAGCAGGGCACGGTGAGCGGCCTGCACTCGTCTCGCCACACTCCGCTCATATGTCCTTGCGATCAGATATGGTCGTGCGGCGTCAACGACGACGCCGCTCTCGGTCGGATCACGACCGACGTCCCGGACCCCGAGAAGGAGGGCGCGTTCCTCGACATCGACGTCCTCACTGCAGAGCCACACCCGCTCCAGTCCCTCGTCGCCGAAAAGTTCCGCGCGGTGCACATCGCGGCCGGCGACACCATCTCCGCCGCCATCAGCGCAGAGGGCGAGCTGCGAGTCTGGGGCTGCTTCCGCGTGCGTTACCTAATGACCCCGTAATGCCACTCCAGCGATTGACACTGACACATGCGACATCGACAGGGCGTCGAAGGCATCCTGGGATTCTCGAGCGGCCACAAGCACCAGTTCCTCCCCACGCCCATTCTCCAACTGCGCTCCAAGCCCGGCGACACCGAGAAGTTCTCCGCCGTCGTCGCGGGCAACAACCACCTCCTCGTGGTGACCACCCACGGCAACCTCTACACCCTGGGCGCGGGCGAGCAAGGCCAGCTCGGCCGCAAGGTGCTCGAGCGGCGGAAATCCACGGGACCGTCCCCGAAAAGATCGTCCTGGGCGCGCGGTCGCACAAGGCGGTCGTCGTGGGCGCGGGGAGCTACTCGTCGTTCGCCGTCGACGAGCAGGGCGACGTGTGGGCGTGGGGCCTGAACAACATGGGCCAGACGGGCACGGGCTTCACGAGCGCCGCGGCGGACGGGGCGGTGCAGCTCCCGACGCGCGTCGTCGGGCTGAGCCGGAAGGAGCTCGGCGGCGCGGCGGTCGTGCAGATCGCGGGGGGCGAGCACCACACGCTCTTCCTCACCTCCGCAGGCGCCGTCTTTGCGTGCGGGCGCTCGGACGGCGGGCAGCTCGGGCTCGCGGAGGACGATGCGGCGTTTGCGGAGCGCGCGTTGCCGGACATGCTCGAGCGCCCTGCGCGGGTGTCGTTCCCGGACGCAGAGGACCCTGTCGTGCACATCTCGGCGGGGATACACAATAATGCCGCGGTGACGCGCGGCGGGGCGTTGTATACGTGGGGTACGGGCCCGCAGGGCGAGCTGGGCGCGGGCGAGGAGACGGAGGTGCGCACGCCGAAGGTTGTCGTGCGTCGTGAGGGCGGCTCGTGGTGTGCGGTTGCGGCGTCGTGCGGGGGGCAGCATACGCTTGCGCTGCTTCGGAAGAAGACATGATCCTTGCTGGAACGCACATCTGGACACGGATGTACGCATGCATGCACCGCAGACGCACAGGTACTGGTATTCACGCATATTCTGCACCTAATTTAACGTTATGTGCACTAGTACTTCCCGTACAGTCTCCTGCTGTTTTGTTCCTCGGTTTATAGATCTGCGAATTGTTGTGAATGTACATGTCCTCGAATTGAACGCGGCCGATGGGCGTCTATAGGTGTACCTCCCAATTTGCCGACCTTGGCAGCCACGTCTTCAAAGCTGCTCGAGTATGCTGCGTACAGCAGCCAGGGCAGTAGCCTCCACATCTCGACCGTCTGCAGCGCGACACCGTTCGACTCAACTTGCCTCCTCGCGTCTTTTCTCAATATCCCGCTCATGCAGTGTAGATAACGTCCTCTCATTCCAGGACGCATCGTCGACTGCAGGTCCAGCCTCAGAACCGGCACCCGTCAGGACGAGCGACTCGACGGCTTCCGTGCCACCGCACGCTCCTCCAGCCAAGACGACAAGCCCTGCCACGCAGAAGAAGGGCATCCTGTTCGTCGGCCGCCTGCGTCCCCAGACAGACGAGGCAGCGCTGCACGCGCTCTTCCAGCCGCACGGCCCCATCCGCCAAGTCAGGCTCGGTGCGTCCCGTCCCGTCCCGCCTTTCCTCTCAGACAGCGCTCACAGCCCCTTCCGTGCGGCCAGTCCGCGTGCCCGACGGCCGCAGCCGCCGCTTCGCCTTCATCGAGTTCGACCTCCCCCTCGGCGCCGTGCGCCGCATCGCAGACGCACTCCACACAGCGCCCGTGCTCCTCGACGGGCGGCGCCTCACCGTCAGCCTCGCCCGCGCGCCCGACCGCCGCGCGGGCGGCGCCCCGTCGACGCTCTACGTCGACAACCTCCCGCCCGCCGCGTCGCGCCACGACGTCGCCGCCGCCTTCGGTCGTTCGCCCCGACGATGACGAGCGTCCGCCTCCGTGCGTGCCCGTCCCCCGCACTCACGCTCCCGCTCACGCCCCACGCAGACCACCGCACGCCCCCCGCCGGCGGCCCGGCGCCGCACCACGCCTTCGTCGCGTTCCGCACCCCCGCGGCGGCGCGCGCGGCCCTCGCGCGCGCGGCCGCGCAGCCCTTCGCGCTCCGCGGGCGCCCGCTGCGCGTCGCGCCGACGCAGCCGCGCATGCGCGGCGGCCACGCGCCGGGCCCGACGCTCTGCGTGCGCCGCCTCCAGTCCGTGATGACCGAGGCGCAGGTCGCCGCGCTCTTCGCGCGCTTCGGCGCGGTGCAGGCCGTGCGGATACGTGAGTGGCCTGGTTTTTCTGGCTGCACGCGCACGGGTGCTGAGTCTGCTTCTGTTCTGGGGTGCAGCGCGCTCGGTGGCGGGCGGGCGGAAGGGGTTTGCGTTCGTGGATTTCGCCTCGGTGGAGCAGGCGCGGGCGGCGGTGGAGGAGCATGAGGAGCATCCGCTGAACGTTTATGGGCAGCAGCTCGATCTGGCGTACGCTGCGCCGTTCATCCCGTCGTTGTTTGAGATGGGGCAGGAGCACCGGGAACGTCTGAGGACCCTGTTGGACGCGGAGCGAGAGCGGACATCTGCGTCGGCCACTCCTGTTGACGTGCAGAGCTGATACGCGCAGTTGCATAGCATACATGGTCCTCCCGTCTCAGTCTTGCGAGTGCAACACGCGTTGTGTGTCATGTTGCACAACAATACGTTTCCTCATCAAACCGACTGTCAGAACAACTATATCGATAACCTAGGATATGTTTGACAATGACGACCACACTCAGTACTTAGCGTACCATACACAACGAGACGTTACAAAACGAGAGAGAAATTCATATCAGGGCACAGGCACAGTCCATTTCACATCGCTTCACCTGATCGTACGCACCGCTCCCCCCACTAGTCGTAAATCTTGCATCCGTCTTCTTCATCCTGTTGGCCAAGCTCAGGCTGTAACTCGTGGCGCAAACGGCTGGCGCGCTTGCGTTGCTGCGCAGCCTCAGCCTCCGTGGGCAGAGGCAGCACAAAGTCCTTGTTGCCGTAACTGGTGCGTGGGAGCGGTGCAGCGTCGAGAGTTTGCGGGAGTACGGAGAGACGTCCGACGTTGTCTTCGCGCCTGGACGCGACTTCTCCACTCAGGTCTTGGAACGTGAGCCTAGTAGGAGATCCAGACCCAGCGTGCCGTTCATGGAACAAAGCCTCCTCCTGTCGCCTCGCCTGCTCAGCCGCGGCATCCGGCTTCCCGTACCCGATCGCCCGAGGCCAGGCAAGCGTTGTGGCGGCTGCTCTAGGAACTCCAGCCGCGGCACCAGAGACGTGCTGAACAGGGCGGGAACCATCGACCGCAGGGCTATTCCGACGCAGAATTCCTTGTTCGTCCATGATCCAGGCATCCGAATTCGTGGGCGTACTCGCCTTCTTTCCGGAGTCGTGAGACGTATTCTCAACCATCTTGGCGATGCGCGAAAGGTGCTGCCGGTTCACTCGGGGGGCTCGCGGGGCGGGTTGCTGCACCGCAGGAGCGCGAGTCGAGGCACGGCCGCGGCCGCTGCCCTGTTCCGAAAAAGATTGAGTACTCTTCGGCACATCCCAAGGGGTCGCGTTAGGGAGACTCCACCCGTCGTCGCCTCCGCCAGTTCCCCAAGCGTCCTGATCGGTATCTTGAGCACTCTGAGGGTTGCTCCAATTGTCTTGACTACCCGGGGTATCTCGCGCACTCTGAGGATTGCTCCAATTATCTTGAGGAACACCCCACGTTGCATCGGGAACATCCCACGTATCGGACACCAGAGGCGCCTCCGGTTCTCCGGGAGCCGCAGCCGACGCAGACAGTTCGACTGAAAGAGGTTCTAGGAACGTAGCACCGGCGTCTTTAGAGTTGTTCCACGACGACGCACCGCGCATTTCGAGCGTAGAGGCACCACCAGATATGTTGAACCGAGTCTGCTCAGGCCGTATTTCGACGTCAGGAGTCGCCCCCGTCCAACTGGCATTCACAGGCGAAGGTATCGTCGGAACTTCCCACGTTGGACTAGCACCCCACGCTATCTCAGTGTTGGTAGGTTCTTCTCGCTCGCCCGTCGACCGGGTTGGTCCGCCACCACCTCCATGGCCCCACCCGCGAGCAGGTCGCTCTTTCTTCGGAGGGTCTGGTGCCAGAGCCCAATTTGGGCGCTCCGCCGTGTGCACCGGCCTGCGCGATTTGCCTTCAGTCGGCGCAGGCTTCTCGGGCTGCTCTCCCGGAATCTCCGGAAGTTCCGGAAGGGGGGACGCAGTGCTAGTGCGTACGGGAGAAGGGGTGCGGCTCGCTGACGGGACTGGCAATCGGAGGATTTGTTCAGACAGGTTGGGAAATTGAAACGCTAGCTGCAACAGAATGGCCATCAGTGATTGACTCACAAGTGCCACTCGCAACAGAAGACATGAAAGGAGAACCACTAACATTGGTTGCCTCGGCATAGGTTGTAGGCAGGGGCACGCCGAGTGGCTCAATGACGTTCTCAGCAACGCGGAGGCTGAACTCGTCCTCGAGAAGTGGAGATGCGATTTCCAGCACGTTTGCCTTGCAGGGCGTGACGAGGTATGGCATGATGAGCTCGCCCGTCTCCGGACTAGGCGGTCCAGAGACTGATTGAAGCGGTACATCAGCTTCTTGGGTCATCGAGACCTCGTCCTCCAACGAATGCGACGTGTGGAGGGGAGAAGACTCCATTTCGTTATGAGAGTCAGGGCAGGACGAACCGAAGGAAGTGAACGAGAGTTTAGTGGCGCTGGCGCTGGCTTTTTCTGTGGCCGCAGCCTCCATTGTTGTCCAACGTGCTGCCACGTGCTGGCCATCTTGCGGCTTTGTCGTGCCAGCGATCTCTTCAATGATCGCCATCTCTGGGGTAGTACAAAACTGCGTTGGCGGCGAAGCGAGGTGGACAAAGAGGGAGGAATCGGACGAGCTGTTGGGATGAGACTGTATCACAGGACTATATGCGAGAAACTGGTTGTGTGTTGCACTTTTCTGCTCCGGAGGGTAAGGGGAGGTGGCGCGCATAGACTACAAGACGGGCTGTTGAGTTTGACCATGGATCAAAGGACGTAAAATATGCACCGGAGTTGATGGACCAAGAACGCTGCGCTCTTGCCCTTGAAGATCTGCCGCTTCTTGCATTTTGACATCGCTTAAGGACGACTCGAGAATGGGATCGAGTTTATGGCCAGAGTGGTCCCATGAATCAGAATCCACGAGAACCTGATCGCCATCTTCTGGTGCGTCATTTTCATCGACATGTTCCGCAAAACGCGTCAGCTGTGGAATAAAATAATGTTGGAGTGGGAAGAAGAGTTATGAGATATTCACTGACATTTTCCAGAAAGCCGTCTGCCTTGGTCTGAACCTAGTAACGCAACACAAAATCAGCAACAAAGACGCGACAAAGTTGATGTCGAACAAGACCACTCGCCGCGTCGTTCTCTGTTGGTACAATGCATGCGCCCTTCTGCAACGCGCTTGCATCAGCCGGTAGCTCAGGCGTGGGTAACCTTGAAGGTGCAGCGCTCGCGTCTTCGCTTCCGTGCGACTTGGAACTGTTAATAGACGACGCCCGCTTGCGCGATCTGAAGGAACGTTGGAACACGTTCAGAACGACTTCAGGGAACATGGCGACGAGAGCAGAGGCTGTTGTGTGTCACTGCAGTGGGCCTGCTCGGGATGGAGATGGAGGGGATGGAGAGGTGAGGTGGATGGCAAGGGAGGGTATATGTTGAGTTTTGTGGTGGTGAATCGAAACCAGACGTGCCGGAAGAGGCCGGGCTATTGACACTGGTGACGACAGAACCCAAGTGAGAGTATACTTCTGTATACCGGCCACAAGCTCCGGGAGTTGCAAGCCTCTTGCAAGCACTAGGATCCGTATTCCGTAGCTACCTCCCGCACCCATCATATGCACGCCGAAGCGCAATAAGTCGCGAGCAATCCCGGGAGCCAAACATTCATGCCCAGTCAAAATCGACATGTGCCCGGCTGTCTCGGAGCGGACCGAGGTGTCCCGATCGGCACTTTCTGGGCTGAGACGGGCGGCAATGGCCTCCAGCGTCCCTCCCTTAGCACTCCTGTCATAATTAGACGTCTACTCGCAACATTGCTCCACTTTATCTCATTCAGAATTCCATGTGTCGTAGAAGTCCCTAACGAATACCTAGACAGCATTCGGACTTGTAGAAACAGGCTGAGTTGACTCAGTCCGTTTATGCAAGTCCGAACCGGATGTCTTCGCCTTCGCAAACGATGGCCAACGCAGGTCCCTCGTCGCAGCCGGTGGCTACATCTTCGCAGCCTGCCCGCAGTTATATCTGCAGCTGCTCCAAGCTATGCAAGGTCCCGAAACAGGTTCCGCTACGAACCTATCGCAGGCACGCCGCAAACCGCAAGGCAGATCTGCTCGCGCAGACTCTCTACAAATCGACGGCCAAGGACACCATCTTGTCCAAAGGCAAGCAATCAATGCAGCACGCGCAGCGGACACGTTCGCGTCGAACGAGTGTCCCCCGCGCGATATCCCATGTATGTCCCGGCGCAAACTTACAGCGCGCATATACTCACTCCATGCGCACAGTCTCGCACGCCATCGCCATCGCCAGACTACATGGACCTGGATGACCCTCACCTGGACTTTCGTGCTGACACTCCCGCGCCTCCAAGTTCCGACTCGGATACCGAAGACTCGGACACGGCAGCACTGGATCACAACCTCGATCAAGAACCTGAACAAGACACGGCCCCCTCGCGAGACACCCCTTCTCGCGCGGGCAGCTCGTCCGACCCTCCAAACGAGCACGAAGATGATCGCACTCGTGCCGAGGGCACCAACTCTCCGGAGCCCGAGGAACACTGCGAAGATGACCCGCAAGACGACCCCCAAGTCGACCCGGAGATACCCATCCCGGAGCCTCGCATTTCCGAACTCAAGATTGCGCAGCAATTCGTTCATGCACTGCGTGCAGCCACTCTCGACAACAGCCCGGGCATGACTCCCGAAGATCTGCACCGCCTGCGCCATCCTCCCGAGACTCCTATCGATCTGGCAACTACCCCTGGACTACGGCTTTCTTTAGACTTGTTTCTTGCTGTCAGTAATGCTTCTCAAGAGACCTACGAAGCGGCTCGTGCAGCTATCCTACGTGAACACCCCGATGACCAAATACTCAGTTACCACCAAAGCAAGCGGCGAGTTGAGGAACTCTCCGGCATCGTCCCCCTTGTATGCGATATGTGTGTGGACACCTGTGTCGCCTTCACTGGTCCTTTTGCTGATCTGGAGTTCTGTCCGGAGTGCTCGGAGCCTCGCTTTGAACCGCGGACGGGACGGGCGAAGCGCGCAGCTCGCCGTACATTCGAGACAATGCCGATTGGTCCCCAGCTGCAGGCACTCTGGCGGTCACCCGAAAGTGCTACAAAGATGCGCTACCGCTCGGAGCAGACTGATATCCTCTTCGAGGATCTCGAGGACTCGGAGGCACCAGAAATCACCACTTACTCGGACTTCTACCATGGGCAACTCTACTTGGACGCTGTGCAAGAAGGTCGCATTACCTCAGACGACATGCTGCTCATGCTCTCGATCGACGGTGCTCAGCTCTACCGCAGCAAACAGTCCGACTGCTGGATATATATATGGGTCATACTAGACCATGCTCCGCAAGATCGGTACAAGAAGAAATATGTACTCCCTGGTGCTGTCATTCCAGGGCCCAACAAGCCGAAGAACCTGGACTCGTTTCTCTTTCCAGGCATGGCTCATCTCGTTGGCTTGCAGAAGGAAGGCCTCGCACTATGGGACGGCGCAAAATCGCGCCGCTTCTCTTCCAATCCTATCTTCGCCCTTGGCTGTGCTGATGGCCCTGCGATGGCGAACCTCAATGGCCTGGTCGGGCATCACGGCGCCAGCGGCTGCAGGCTTTACTGCGGTCTCAAAGGTCGGCACAAGGAAGGCGGCCCTCACTATTATCCCGCTTTGCTCAAACCCACCTCGTTTAACGTCACTGGCTCCATTCATCCTGATGTCAGTGCTCGGCCTGTGCCCGGCGCAGATCCTCCTCCTGTTCCAGATGTTGCCGCCTACACTGTCAACCTCACAAAGGTTCTCGGCTCGCCCAACGAGGCGCAGTACAAGCGTATTCGGCTCGAGACTGGGATCGCCAAGCCCAGTCTATTCAGTGGTCTAAGTCCGGACGGTCGGCTCTGTGGGGTGCCTGGTTGCTTCGGTGCTGATCTAATGCATCTCATCACTCTCAATATACCGGACTTGTTGCTCAGCCTATGGCGCGCTACCCTGTACTCTGATCCTGGCGACCGGAAAGCAACCTGGGACTGGGCTGTTCTGCAGGGCGAGACTTGGCAAACTCACGGACGCCTGGTTGCATCGATGCGCCCTTATCTACCAGGCTCATTTGACCGCCCTCCACGTAACCCGGCGGAGAAGATCAATAGCGGCTACAAGGCCGTCGAATTCCTCACATACATCTTCGGCATGGGCCCAGCCCTTCTTCGTGGAATCTTGCCGGAGAAGTACTGGAAGCATTTCTGCAAGCTCGTCTTCGCGATTCGGATCATTCACCAGTTCTCGATCCCCGCACACCAACTCATGGCAGCCCACAATGCGCTGCTCGAGTACGTTGAGGAGTTCGAGCTCCTGTACTACCAACGTAAGGCCGAGCGGCTACACTTCTGCCGTCAGAGCATACACGCCCTTTTACATCTCGGCCCCGAAGTACATCGGCTCGGTCCCGGTGGCTGCTATACACAATGGACAATGGAACGAACGATCGGCAATCTTGGCGAGGAAATCAAGCAACCATCAAACCCTTACGCCAACCTATCTGCACGCGCTGTGCGGCGTGCCCAGGTCAATGCACTCAAGGCTATGATCCCTGACTTGGACCCTGAACTGGGACTCCCTCGTGGTGCGGTTGACGTGGGCTCGAGCTACGCCCTGCTACGCAAACTGGACCGCTCGCCGCACAAACTCGACAACAATGAAGCACCTGCTGTCCGTGCATATCTTGCCGGTGTGGGCATTGTTCCATCTGCTACTAAATTGACTGTACGGCGCTGGGCTCGGCTCCGTCTTCCCAATGGCCAAGTTGCCCGCTCGGCATGGAAGGAGATTAACAAACATCTTGAGCAGTCTCGCATGGCTCGTAATGTAAAGGTAAGTTGTGTACCATCTTTGCAGCATACTTCCTGAGTTTCGTCATAGATCCGTCACAATGCCGAGACACGCTTCGCCGAAGTCCAATTTTATTTTCGGGTGGCGAGAAGCAATGCGGAGGACCAGCCGTATGCCCTCGCTCTCGTCTCTTTATTCAGTCTACCAGATCCCGGTGTCTTACTCGATTCACACCAGACTGTCTGGGCGTGTGAATACACAGGAACGGGAGGCTTTGTGGTCATAGATGTCCACAGCATCCAAGGCGTTGTCGGGATGCTGCCGCTACCACATATCGGACAGCAATCGGACCATAGCCTTGACAACCACTTCTTTGTATTGGAGAAACCGGGGCTCGACATTGCATACATGGGGGGTGCGCGCGAGGACACAGAAGACACTGATTAAGTAACATTCTTGTATTTTACATAGCCACGCCCGCGGTTTGTTCCTATGCTCCGCATCTCCGTGTGGGACTTGTACTTATGCATGCTACCGCCACCATGGTGAAAGCCAGATGGCGCCGTACAGATAATATCGTCCTTGCTCAACTTGACCCTGGCCGTACGCGAGGATGGTGAGGTGAGTGCCCGTTTACGCGGCGTGAAGGGGTTGTCGCTGCGCGCATCACGTTTGCGTGCAGCGGAGAGATCTCCTTCGCAGGTATCGTGTTCGTGCACTGGAGAGGGACTATGTCGGCGAATCACAGAGGGGTTGTGTTGGCGAATCACAGAGGGATTGTCTTGATGAGCTGCGGAGGGATCATACAGGCGCGTTGCGGAGGAATGATGTTCCAGTTTGCACTGCACGGGAGAGGGATCGTGACGGTGTTGGCGTGGTGGGGAGGGATCGTGTTCCGATTTGCACTGTGCAGGCACTGGCAGTTCGTGCGCCATAGAACGATTATGTTTGTGTGCCGTGGAAGGAATCGTGGAGGGATCGTCTGCTTGATGAAGAAGCAGTGAGTTTGTTGCAGCGCGTAGCATCAGAATGGTCTTACCATCTGCGAACAGATGTAATTCCTGCCTGAGCTGTTTGAGGCGCTGCATGCGCAGTGCGAGGTCGTGCACGCTGCTGTGGGCTTCCGAGAGTTGGATCGAAGCCTGGCTGAGCGAGATTACAGCTTTATGCGCTGAAATCGCATCGGTAAATCCAGCAGTGTGGCTGCACAGCGCAAGGGCTGGAGTGATTAATGTCGCCGCTAGGTCCAGCAGACCGTGGATTGTGGGATACAAGAAAGACGAGAGGGAGCAATCTGCCGGAGTTTGGTGGATAACAAGATCATCGAAATCTGTTGCCAAGAGAGCCAGAGCTTCTTGCGCCGCATGGAGTTCCTGAGCTGCAGCAGCCATGGAGATGGTGCAGCCATTGTCGCGAACAGACAGAACATGTCGCAAACCCAGGGGGGGGCAATGTACCACAGCAACAGGATCAGGCTCATATTCGGAAGCGTCGGACATGGTGGCAGAGAGTATATTGGCCGTGGTGGCGTGGCAAGACCGTGGTGGCGTGGCAAGACCGTGGTGGCGCTGCAGATGTTGCGCAAATAGAGGATAACAAACAAAGGTACGCGCGCACCTGCTCTCGTCCCTTGCTGCCGTCTGATGCCACAGTCGACGTCCATGGCGCAGCTCTATACACCGTCGTCGTTAGTGGCGGCCAGCTTGACACGGTCGTACATGGCGGATCATACGCGCGCCTCCAGCTCATTGCGTGGGGCCTCGATGTTACCGGACTCGCCCTACAGCACCAACCACAACGACATTCCTCAATATGGTAACACCTCGTGCGCAGGCTCATCGCGCACCGCACTACTCAGCCCTCTGTATCAGCGAGGTGCTTTAGACGCAACCGGGATGCCAAGTCTTGACACAATCGGGTTGCCAACACCACAAACACCATCGCGTTTTGTAAGTTCGTTGTGGCCTTGATTTCACTACTAATCAGTCGGTTTCAGCTCGACTTCTCAGATCAGAATCACACCGCAAATCACACCGCAGCCTCAAGATTGGCTGACGAAAATGCTACACTCAGGTTAGCAGTACTAGCCTACCCGCATACACCCACTCAAAACTTCGCATATAGGCAGCAAAACCACGACCTTTCAATTGAACTGAGGACTCTACAGTTAGTATATGCATATATTATCTACCTGTACTAATGTGCGCTTTTCAGGACGGCTCATGAACAGCTTCTAGCTGTTGTGAGCGCGGCGATGGAACCGCCTGTGCACGCGCTGACGCTGCAGGAACGTCTGGACGACCCGACGACGGGTCCCCTCAAGGAAGACGACTTCAAGAATGCCGTACGATTTTGGCATAAGAAGTCTTACACGGGTCCCACGAACGCCAGCAATGTTGAAGAATCGGGAAACAAACACGCCTGTCACTACCTGGAGGACGAAACAGGACAAGTAATCGATATTTGGCGTGTCAATGTCATCCGCGAGCGTGCGCGGGCCTTTTGGATTCAGCTTTACTATGCGGGCAAGGCCCCCTTGCAGTGGTCCTACGCGCCGTTGGACACCATGCAAGACTTCCATCAATGCATGAATCATTTCAAGGAATTTCGGCTATGTGCCGACAACTGGAAAGCAGCCCAACTCGGGTATATGTACTATTCCGGCTGGCTCACCAAATTCAAAAGGAGCCACCCGGGCATCAAGCAGGATCTCTGGGACGAGCCTATTGGCGTGGAGTCCAGCCGCAGCTCTCTGAAGCGCGAGGCAGAGACGCCGCCGGCGATTGATCTTGAGGAAGATGATACACCCGCGCCGGTACCGAAGAAACACAAGACAGCGGGGGGGAAATCAAGCTCGGGCAAAGGCAAGGCAGTGCTCAAGGTGTGTGTTCCATTGCATGGCACGGAAACGATGGCTGACCGAACATTCGCACCAGATCAAAAATCCATTGTAAGTGATCTTCGTACGTACATGCCATTTGCAGTGCTGATCCCGAATGTGCAGCGCGGCACCTGCTTTGGCGACTGCGGATACCACGAGCACGACTACAACACTGTCTGCTACCCCTTCCGAGCCAGCCGTTCCACCTGCTCCGTCGTTCGCTGCGCCTGCCCCGTCGTCTGCTGCGCCTGCCCCGTCGTCTGCTGCGCCTGCCCCGTCGTCTGCTGCGCCTGCCCCGTCGTCTGCTGCGCCTGCCCCGTCGTCTGCTCTGCCTGCCCCGTCGTCTGCTCCGCCTACCACGTCGTCTACTCCGCCTACCACGTCGTCTACTCCGCCTGCCCAGCCATCTGTATCACCCGTGGATGCAACATGTGCAAATACGGACACTCTGGCCGCCATCCCGAACACGGCCCCCAGCGGCGAAACTTTGCATGGAGACTGCGAGGCACACGCAACCGGCGGCAACAAAAGGCCTCCTGGGGATACCGAGCTCACAACGGCAACACCGGGCAGATCTCTTGAGGATCCCCCTAGTACGCTCGCAGCAGTGCCTGCTGCAGATGCGGCAGCCCCCGCTGTGCAGACTCGGAGCGTAGTCGTCACTGGCAAGAAGGGTGGTGCACGCGTGCGCGAAGGCGCCGGTTCGCTGTACACCCCTACGTCTTCGCTTACGGTCAGGTATGTACCTACGTTTGCATGAGAATATTTTGCTGATTTCACCTTGGCTAGAAATCTCTGTGGTATGGAGTGGAAGAAGGCCAACCCGAAGGGGACCACGGGAGCGTTTGGGGCGTACTACGACAGCCTGACACAGGCGGAGCAAGATGTAAGTTCTTACTTCGATCTATTGGGCATACCGGCTGAGATGGATTCTATTTCATAGCGGTTTGTGCAGCTCTCGAAGACTAAGGTAACTGTATGTCTTGTATGCGGGCACGCGGGTTGCTGACACTGCTGCAGAAAGCGGAGGCCAAGGCGAGCGCCGTGAAGGACATCGCGGTGCTGCCTGCCTCTGCTACTGTCTCGTTGCCGACACAGGCAGCGGGGGCATCCTCCGAGTCGTCCTCTGGCACTTGAAAGAAATCAGGTATGTCGTCGTAAATATTGTATGTGCCGTGGCTAATATGCTCGCTTAGATACATGCATGCGGGTTACTACTACTAGCGCTACAGTTGGCGGTTGTGGAGGCGGAGATGACCGCGGCGGCGGCGGCGGCAGCAGCGAGCGCGCGGGAGGCGGGGGGCGGGGCGGGTACGCTTTGGTGGCGCGGGACGTATCGGGATCAATTCGGAATCAATCGGGTATGAATGACAATGTATATTACTGGCCCAACGAGGGCCATTGGAGCCCAATACATCGATTTGGCTATACTACCGGGGAATGGGCAGAATTGTGCTAGAATGGCCCCAGAACACCCAAGCCAGCTGAGCTCACTGGAAGACTTTCCGGGCAGCTGGCTGGATGTCCCAGAACGTGCAAAAGTGCCATTTTATGTGCCCGGATGTCCCGGACATCCGGGGCGATCTGCGGACGCTCCGGCACATGTCGATTTTGACTGGGATTCATGCTTAAGCAAGAACTATACTGCACCCACTCACAGTGTCAAACTGTTCCGAAGACTGCTGTCATAACAGTTACTATTTGTGTCATAAATGGCACCTGCACAATTCTGTGCCAGGACTTCAGTTGAGACCAGAGACACAGAGCAGTACCTTCGAAGAAGTTTCAACACAACAAACGTGCACCATGATTTGATCTCGGGACGTCGACGAGAGCCTGGCTCCCAAACGAGTAGTACAACCCACATTCAGGCACGGCAGCGACGTACACCCACGATTACATCTCTGCCTTCAGTCAATCAGATTGAGCAACACAAACATCCAATTTCATTACAGATTCGGCCGGACGGGATGGCTCCTGCAGCAAACCATTCAAAGCGTCAAGCTTCCAACCCCCAGGGCCCAAGACCACCGCAGGTAAACGAGAGTGTACAACACTTGAGAACACAGTGAGAGCGGTAGCATCAAACGCCTTTGGTACCTTCCTTTCCGGGAGCGGGTCCCTCCTCCGGACGACGGCCAGACAGCTTGACAAAGCCTTCCATTCCATAATCGCACTGCGAGAGCTGATAGCCACGCCCATGTCAGCATGAACTGTCAATACCCCAGACTCCGCAATACTGACCCACTGTCCAAAGTCCCTAACAAAGCTTGGGCACAGCGGCAGATACGGAACAAAGTTCGCGTAGAATGGCATGTAGATCGTGCGCGAGTGTTGTTCATGGAGCGCGGTGATCACTGCCTTTGCCACTGTCACAGGCTGCAGGCTAGGCACGAAGAAGCTGTACAACCACGAATTGGGTAGCTTGACGTTGGCGAAGAGCGGCGTGAGAATGTGGCCGGTGACGAGCAGCGTCGTCCGGATCGCCGGCGTGTTGTACTTGTGGTCCAGCTCATAGCGCAGCGATTCATGCAGAGAGACCACCGCGGCTTTCGATGCGCAGTAGTCCGCTATATGCACATTAGCGTCCACCTTGGAATGCAATGTCCAAGAAGGATTACTGACTCATTTGTGCTATTCCGACCATTCCTGACACGGATGCGACGTTGATCTGGAGGGAGCAGAGATTAACTCGTGAGAAGGGCGGGATCGAAGTGCAAAGCTTACAATATGGCCCGCTTTTCGTGCGATCATCCCTGGCAAGAATGCCTTCAATGTCCAGAAATGTGCCAGAGTGTTGACCGAGAACGTCCTGTGTACATGTCAGCTAAGTGCATGGTGCGGATGATCTGAACTAGACGTACTGTTGAATGTCCTCGGGGGTCAGGTCAACCAAGAGCTTCCCCTGGACAACACCCGCATTGTTGATGAGCACTGTCGGCTGACCTATCTGTGAACGTCGTTAGATATACCTATACCCACTCGAGGGAAGTCATGACAAACACACCTCTTCTATGATCTGTTTCGACACAGCTTCGACCTCCTCCCATTTCGAAACATCGCACTTGTAGTAATTTACATTGTCTGGTGAAGATACACGTGGTAAGATCAGGGGCTCAACATAGTAAACTCTGAAACCTACAGTTCTCCGTGATGATTGGATTGATGTCCAGCACGACAACAGTGACATTGCGTACAGCCAGTGTGTTCGCAATGAGTTCCCCGATGCCGGAAGAGCCTAGGCCCGCAAAAATATTAATGCCAAATACTGACGGCAATTAACGCGCAAAAGTACCTCCGGTGACGACGACGATCTGTTCTCCCCAATTAAAAGGTGGGGGCCCGAACAGTAGACTGCCTTGGTTCCTGTACAGCCTGGCATACCATTTGAAGAACCCTGCACACCGGCCGTGTCAGACCGAGCGGACGATCCATGCTATTCACACAAGGTAGACTCACAAAATGCAGAAAGTGCGACGTTATACCCCGCGGTGAAAATAAGGATTGGGTCCTTCCAGCGTGCACCGTTGAAGTAGTAAAACACCGGGATCAAGAATGTAAAGAACGGGCCTGTGGGAAGTTGTGTGCTCAATCACCAGTACGAAACAGGTTACTACCATATACTCACTGAAAACAGTATGCGTGAGATGCTTGACAATCAGGTCGACATCGAAGGAATCGAAGATAGGGTAGGACTCGTATTGCTGCTGCGGAGCGTCTGCCATTGTCGATGTCAAGGCGTTGCCACTGGGTAGCCTGGTCGAGTGAATCTGGGAAGAGTGTGAACGACGAGAGCGAAAGTAGGCTCAGCCTGGGACGAAAAGGTGGAAAGCAAGAGAAAGAAGGGGCGAAAATGAAATAGGGTGGTTGGGTAAAGAGATGCTGCGACCCTGACGCGACCTTGACAGCTATATATGCGTGTCGCGGTTCAGTCATGTACGAGGTCTGTGCCTGTCTGTGCACAACAACCATCTCATTTTATTGCGACGTGTGTTTACACAACTCCTCCACTACTGATTTATAAGTACTGTCTATGCTCCTGACCACCTACTGAAATATCCGGTGGTCTACCTGTCTGCTCACAGCGCTCGAGCGGACATAAATACGGTAAGTGAGCTATGTTCATGGCATGACGCCTCATCATTCCTTGCTCGACAGCCTTTTTGCAGTCGAACATAATGTTAGACTTGCCCGCCGGCGCGCTTTGAGTGGTTGTGATGAATATCCGCCACCGCGCCACACCTTCTCCATTCGCCTAGGCCGAACGTCCACGGCATCATGCAGAATTTCTCCGCGAGCGGCCTAGAATTAAACGAAGACTGGTCAGATCAATGGTTTCTGGATCCACAGATAGAAACCTGCACTTACCTACGTGGTACGCACTCTTCATGGGAGCCTTCGCCGCTTGGATCGACACAGAGGCTCCTTCTCGGATGCCTCTTGGTCTGGCTGGGTCTGCACAGAGCCGTTTTCTGCTCCACGTTCTGCAAGACCCAGCTCAGGGACGCCATCATCGCCTGTTGCTCTCTTTTCCCCCTTCCCAGGTCTCGCTACGGGCTTCTTCTCACCTTCGCCCTGCGTCCTCCCGAGTCTTTACTGGCTCCACGTCGCCTTCGGTCCCATCGCAGTTGCCGCGGTTATCTCTGCGCGTGCCTGGTTATCCGACCGCCCACGTCCTCTGGAAGGCGTGACGTGTGAGGACGGAGTGTGCGCGGTGCCAGTGAAAGGCTCACTTCCAGATGTCCGCGTGTCCATCGACCGCGTCATCATCGTCCTCGGCGCTGGCATGCGTGGCGTCCTGGGCCTTTTTGCGCGAGCAGCCGGCGCGCCGTTCTCGGTGGGGGCCGTGGCCACCGGGGACTGGCGGCTGGGCCCTGCACGCGGTGACGCGTCTCCCACGAGGGGTGCCGCATTTCTGGACGCGTTGTCGGCCTCGCGTCTGGTGTATTCCTTCTTGAATCGCCGGAGGGGGGGGTGACACTCTCCGCCGTCGAGCGCGTCAACGCGGCGGTGTTGGTGGCCACCGGGGACTGGCGGCTTGGCCCCGCACGTGGGGACGCGTCGGGCCCCGCGGTGCCGGCGTTGTTGATGCGTTTTCAGACGCGCATCTGGCGGTCCAGGTGGCCACACTACTGAGGCTTAGTTCGCAACCTTGAATGGTACGCATGGGCAGTTCAGATGACTGTCCAGGTGCTGAGGTGGTACGTGGTGTCGAGTTCATTGTGAGAATGCGGGGAGTGAGGTGATGGTAGGGAGGAAGAATGTGGAAGGTGGGCCACAGCCACCGACGCGCTCTGTATGGTGGCACTTTGTGTGCTGGCGCGCTTTGGGTAGTTGCAATGTCCACCGCGCCACCGACATCGCGTTCGACATCGCACCCGCCTTTCTTCACTTGCCCTGTCCGAATGACCACGGCATCCTGCAGAATTTCTCTGCGAGTAGCCTACAATCGAATGCAGACTGGTCAGATGGACGGTTTCTGGACTCACGGATTGGAACGCGGTACGTACTCACGCGAGCTTACACCGCTTGGATCGACGCAGAGACTGAGATGCCTCTTGGCTTGGCTGGGTTTGCTCTTGGCCAATTTCCGCAACACCCAGCTCAGTGATGCCATCATCACCGATAGCCCTCTTCTTCCCCTTTCCAGGTCTCCTCGTGGGCATTTTACCTTCCTTCCCCTTTGTCGGTGCCGACGGGCCCGCATCCACATTTGCGTGGTCAGCAAGTCCCACCCGAGCCCTTGTCCCGTGCACGGACGACTCCTGCTCCACGCTGTCTTCGACGCGGGCGTCCGGGTGGCTAGGGACGCGTACTACTGGCGCAGGGATGGCGGCGGCGGTTGCTGCGGAGGCATCTGGAAGGCGCGACGTGTGAGTGCAGATCGCGTGCGGTGCCGACGAAAGGCTCACCTGCAGATGTCCGTGCGCCCATTGAACGCGTGAGCATCGTCCTCGGCGCCGGGATGCGCGGCTCCCTGGCCCTGGATGCCTTTGCACGAGCAGCCGGCGCGCCATGCTCGGTGTGGACTGTGGCCACCGGGGACTGGTGGCTGGGCCCTGCGCGTGGGACGCGCCTGCTGCCGTGGCAGCCGCCTTTTCTGCCTCACGTCTGGCATATTCTACCTTGAATCGCCAGAGTGGGGGAAGGGTGACATTCGCCTGCATCAAGCGCGTCAACGTGTCCGTCCTAGTGGCCGCCGGGGACTGGCGGCTCGGCCCCGCGCGTGAGGACGCGACGGACGCGACGGCGGCTGCATTCTCGGATGCACGCTTGGCGTATTCCACTTTGAATCGCCACAGGGGAGGAAGGTACACGTTTTCCGCCATCGAGCGCGACAATGCGGCGGTCCCGGCGGACATATGGCCGGTGCTTGGTTCGCTACCACGCATGGCACTCGTGGGCAGTTCAGATGGTTGTCCAGGTGCCGAGGTGGTGCTTGGTGTTGAGTTCATGTTTAGTGAAAATGTGGAGGGTGAGGTGATGGTAAGGAGGAAGAATGTGGAAGGCGGGCCACGGCCACTGGCGCGCTCTTTATAGTGGCGCTTTGTGTGCTGAGGTGATTGGTCGCGTGTCCTGCCACAATGGAATCTGGCTTTGTCGTCTTTGTGAAAGGCATGTCCGCTTTGACTTCAGTTCGTTGTACACACTGACTCCCTAGATTGCACTATTGATTGCAACAGCCGATAATTTGACATTAGCCTCTCGGTCTTTCTGTGGCAGCTACGTCTGCGAGCTGAACCCTTGGTTATATGCGATAGACCTCGCCTCGCATCTGCAGAAAACCATGCCTCGCAGCTGGACAGGTCCACGATATATGCATGAAAAGTAAGGACGCGGGACACGGAGTACGTGTCATTTCTGTGCCTACGCATCTCTTTAACTACCATCCTAAGCCTAGAAGACAGTATCACTGCTTCCTACCGTGACCACCTCTTCAGCAACCTTGGGTATCGCTTAAAAGCAAGGTGGCTTTCTGCTGTTCACGTCGATCACCCGGATGTCTGTCATCTCCATTCCTGTGCAGAAGCTCGTTGTCCGAGTCCGTGGCACGTTGGGGGAACGATATTCGGTTCGAGATGGACGCGCCTTTCTTCCATCCGTGCGAGCACCAGCGCGATTTCACGTTGGCATTCGAACACAATATCTACAGGAAGGATGCGCAACTCGTTAACATGCAGCGACGTTGACGAACAGCTCGTGCACACGGCGTCATCCATCTTGCACCCCCATTTATAAAGGGAGGAACGCGTTCTCCGCCGTCGAGCGTGTTATTGAGCTAAACGAGTCCCTGTGGCCGCACGGCCGGGGCTTGATTTTCTGCTGCTCCTGCCGCAATGTAACTCAGCTACAACTCTTTGTCATCACTGGGTCAGGCCCTGCAAGGTGCGGGTTGACTTCAAATCAATTGTCGATGTAGACTGACTTCGAGAGCTTAGACTGTACATGCAAATCATATCCCCATATCACCGGACGGTGTCGTTCCAGCCTGCCGTTGCTTTGTGCGAATGGACCTTTACTGCAGATAATTGTGCGCAGGGAGTTCATGCGTATGTGAACAACGGGCTTGCATGAAATTCGATCATGCCTAGCCCTGGCTGCTATACACGTCGATCGCATTGTGGTACAAATACTACCTTCGATCATCGTCGCCGTTGGGAGCAAAGAAAGCCATCTACTCCTGTGTCGTAGTAGGTATGTTATTTCTTGTGTCTATTTGAGGGTCCACTCAGCGAAACGTGGGCGGCCAATGTCCTCGAGCCAAATGTCGCGATGCTCTTTCGAGGATCAGCAATTGTACTGTGTGCTACGCGCCTGTGCCGTTCGGTCCCTGACATTGACAGTACTACAGTACTTGGGACTTGACTTTTTCTTTTTCTTGCCATGTTCTATGTCTAGAGCACAGGTGTCGCTGTGGATGAGCGTGATGCATCACGTTCAATGTTTACTTCGTTCGTGTTTTTGCACTTGTTTCAATTGTGGCAGATTCTCCACGTTCAACTTTTGTTACTGCGCGCAAGCACACTGCAATCACTATTAATAGGATTCGTTAAGCACCTAGAAGCTGTCTGCTACTATTAGCAGCGGAGATTCACGCGCAAGGAATACGCAAGGAATAGTGAGCAACTAGGTGCTTCTCCGATGCTTTGCAGGCCTAGGTGCATGCATGGTCTGACCCTAAAACGTTAATTAAACAAGAGACGGCCTCGCTTCGCTTCGGCGATTCGGGCGAAAAGACATGATTGGTAATACGTGTTAGATTAAGATATCGACGTAAGTCACATTCGTCGTACTGAACTCTCCAGGCCTAAGATAGATCCTACCATGCGACCGGTGTCGTATACGTGAAAGGGCTGTGTATAATTGCCCGTGTGAAAATGCAGGCCTCGTAAGGTCCACACCCACGACGTCGAGAGTCAGCCCTTGACAGCTGTTGAAAGTCGTCGCATATGCAGGCGCGAGAGGAAATTGACGACGGAGGAGTGTATGACCCGATGAGAGCGCCATGGAGAAGGAAATGCGTGGGATGAGAATGTCTTCGTCATCAATGATGTTGACACCTCCGACGGCTCGCAGTATCCTGACGGTTATGAGTCTGTTACCGAGACCCACCACCAACACCCGAACGTTCTTCACGAGTCCTCGGTCGATTGAAAAATTACGCAAGAGGCGATACACTGCGTTAACCTTCAGTGTCAAACTGTGTGGAGGGAAACCTGGTGGCGTTTGACGCGCGACATAGTCTAGGATACTGTCGGGTGAGAGAATCCCAGCGTCCTCCACCTCTTTGAGAGAGTCTGCCGCGAGATAAGTTCGTTGGTGGCCGTCGATGCGACTGATGATGATGTTGTTGTAAGCGTCGATCTGCCTGTTTGTAGGTGCCAAGATCGACCTCGTTAAGCAGGCGACGGGGTTGTCGAGAAGGCAAGAAGGAAAGACAAAGTCAATGAGTTCATCTGAGCTATGGACTCGTTCCAAGAGGCCTAACGTGACATCGGGACCAGCACCGTCCCCAATGTTGTCGACCATGTTGGCGTAGGCGAGGTCATCCGCATTCCGTATAGGTGTGACCAAGCGTTCAATAGTGAACACACTCCACAGAGGAGCCGATTTAATTGAAGCGTCGATGACTTGCGCCCTTGTACCCCTGCGCACGACGGGGCACGTCTGTCGGAAATCACCTAGCAAGACGACCACTTTGCCTCCAAATGGGAGGGTATTTCCCATAACACGCCGACACGTCTCCTCCACGCAAGCCAACACGGCCCTATTAGCCATAGGTGCTTCATCCCAAACAATGAGAGACGAGCGTCGTAGGAGCTCCCCACGCGCACTGTGGTATTCTACAGGAGAGACTAACATTTCGTTGAGGTCGTTTACAGGCACCTAGCATTGAGGTCAGTGCCCGCACGGTTTTTCGTGGAGGTTGAGTGCTAGTACCTTAAAAGCAGAGTGCGTCGTGCGGCCGCCTGGGTATAGTTGAGCAGCGTAAGCTGATGTCGCGGTGGCGATGGCGATGTGGCCGATGGACCGCAAGTGGTCACATATTGTGTTGATGAGGAAGGTCTTGCCGCGGCCTGCTTGGCCATCGAGGAAGACATGGAGAGGGATGCCCATGGTCGCTGCGTTGACAATCAAGCCGAAAATACGCTGTTGTTCGCCGTTGAGGGAATGAGAGTTACGCTGAGCGCGATCGCGGAGCATTTCGGCGTGAGGGAGCCACCTCAAGATTTCGTGTTGAACTTCTGGTGATATGTTCGCAGGCTGGGGAAGACCGTAATCATCCAGAGTCTTGCCGTATTCTTCCAAAAAACGCGCCAACTCGTCGAGAGCGAGGTCGAAGCCAATGGGCTCTATGCCGCTGTTCCTGAGGATGAAGTCTTTGCTAAGGTCGATTTTGAATGTCGACCAGAAGGTGAGGGGCGTAGCGATGCAGTCGTTCGTGAGCAAATGGACAAATAGCACACGAAGTTGGCGGGGCGTCCTGAGGCTGCTTGCAGCCTCTGCCATTGCAAGCTCCGCCTCATTGTTGTCAGCGAAGAGACCCAAGGCAGCGGCAGCTTCCTGAAATGATAAGTACTGATGCCCGTTGACCAGGCGGAGATCAGCGAACGACGTAGCCGGGCGATGTTGTAGGAGAGCACGAATGTAGAAGCGCTCTCCTTCTGAAGGCCGTGCGGAGTGTATGCGTGCGACGTGGGGCCGTTGTGCATGGCGTAAGATGACATGCATCGCAAGACGGTCAATGCCGTTGTTCGCCTCCGAATAGTACAGCGGATTGGCGACCTTTCGTGGGTCGTACTTTGCGAGCCGAAAACGAGAGTAGTATTCGACAAATGTCAGGTCAGCGAAGGAGCAGACTGCACCGTTGTGTAGGGTGTACGTGCCGTGTGGGCGAAGGAAGTAATGTTCTAGGAGGGAAATAGAGTCGCCAGTGGGCGCTGCGGACCTAGCATACTGGCGATGCACTGTGGACCCTTCAATGTGCACGGGCAAAGCAGAAACACTGGGCTCTTTCCGCGTGACGTGGAAGCCCATTATCCTCCAAGTTGCTTCGCCGGCTGACAGATAACGCCCGCTCCAATACTCCTCGATCTCGTCGATGGCATCGGCCTCATCAGCGTTGACAACTCGGTATCGAGCACGGTCGGGTCCTATATAAGTCAGCGCGAACCTTGGGCGGAACTAATCGAACACTTACCCTTATGTATGTACTTGAATAGATACTGGAAGAGGTGCGAAGAGCTCGCCGCTTCAAAGTTGAGGTGGCACTGGAACTTCCGCAGGAGAGGCAGGCAGTGCGCAACGACCATCTCATCACCTTCTCGTCGACGCCTGTATTGGACACGGCCTTCATGGTCGATAGATGTGGATTCTTGCAACGCTTTTGGATAGCCGAACCTGCACGATCGGGAGCCGGTGGGGCTTTCGCGTTGGCAGTACTTTGCGAGGGGCGCGTGAGGAGAGGGATGGTTATGCAACATGTACTTTCGAACGAGTTCCGCGTCTTGGGGATCTTGCGGTTGTTCGGCACTAATGACGGAGTCGATGAAATCGGGATGGGCGCAGTCTGTCGCATACTTGATAAGGATGTGGGCATGTGGCAGCCCGCGCTTCTGGAATTCGACGCAATGAACCATGTACAGAACAGGACCTGCGTTTGGGAACATTGTTTTGAGCGCTTTCTGTAGCAAGGCAAGTCTTCGCCTGAATACTCGGACGACAACAACGGGGATGTCTGTGAAGTTTTGTCCCGGTTTCAGCTCGGACTGGATTTCCGGCCACTTGCTGTTACACGTCATCGTGACGAAGAAGGTGGGTGCTCCGTACTGAGCCGCAATCGCGAGGGAGTCCGCGATCTGGTCGGAGGCCCATCGGTTGGAGCCAAGGAAAGAGGAAGGAAGGAAAACATTCTCATTCTCGGGGAGTGCGGGTACACCCATGAGTTCGGCGTCTCGCTCACGGATGCGCTGCTGATTCATGCGGATGTAATGGAGCCGAGCTTCTAAGTTACGACTGAACATGTCGACGACATACTCGTTTGTGAGGCGTCCAAATAGGTGGAACCGTGGCTCTCGTAATAACCTAGCACGGTAATGCCAGATTTGGGTAGTGGCGACGTCGGCGTCATTGTCAGAGGCATTGACGTCGACTGCGCCTGTGTCATTTCGACCTCGAACACCCCAGCCTAGCGTCGCGGAGGGGAAAAACAACGGGTACGCGAGGGGCTCCCATAGTCTGCTGACAATAGGGATGGATTGTGTCGTGGAATTCGTCCGGGCAATGATGAGACGACGGGCGGAGACATCCGCCATTGCGGTGTTCTCGTATGACATGATGGCTGCAATCTCTGCAGTCGACGCCGTGTCATCCAGGACGAGCTGTACATTAGGGCAGTCTGCGACGTCGAGATCTGCGAGGTTCTTCAATTGCCTGACGAACGGGTTGTGAGTCAGGAGCGCAGCGCGCATGTTTTCGATCCAGGAAGGAGGCAAGGAGGCGACAATATCACGGTGGGGGGCCTTGTTGCTGAGAAATCCATCATAGAGGAGCCATCGGACGGCAGAATTCGAGTGTGTAGGCCTTACACGGTGGTACACTTTTCCTTGGATGGCAAGAAAGCCGGGTGGGCCTCGGATTTCCGGGAATTGCGCGGTAGTTTCGAGCGAAGCAAATGAGAAGACGAGATTGAGCGAACGTGACATCGCAGACACGTTAGGGTGATGGATGAAGGTGTCATATTCGGGAGGCAACGGAGGCAATGGCGGGACGTCGTTCAGTCGCTTTCCCGCCTGCCCACAGCAAAAGCCAGCAGTCTCTCCAGAGAGCAGGGCAATACCGCAAAAAGCGCAGCGGTGTTCGTGCCCTCCCCTGACGGCTGCCCATTGCAAACGAGGGGAGGATATCGCCGCTATCGTCCAGGGATTACTGTCGCGCGCCGTCATATTGTGAGGCGGTGACGCCATTGGAGACTGTCGGTGTCGGGTGTATGTGCGTTTAGATGAGATGGGCTGGTGCCTTATTTGTGCTGTATAGTGGGGAGCTATGGTGTGTATGTGAGCAACTCAACGCGCTATTCGTTGCAGACGGGTGTACATACCGAATGGAAGGCGAGCCTGAAGGAAAGTGATGATTCACGCCCACAATGTACTAGGCAAGTGGTGTGCGAGTAGCAGCAGGAAGCCTAATGGAAATTTGACGATGTGGGGAGAGAGGTGTACAGCGGTGGGGTATGGGGGCGCGCGGTGTGAGAGGTGTGCGGCAGTGGGGTATGGGGGCGCGCAGTCTGTGGCGACTGGATTGCGGCACAGCGTGAGGGCTGATGAATTTCACGGCAAGAGGGTGGACAGCTTTGGAGGTAGAAGGTCGGCATAATACGAACGAGTTAATCGTGGGGGTGATCTCCGATACGTTGTTGGTATGGGTATAATGGTAGTGCGTCACAATGGGGGGGATATGGGTTGGAGCGAGGCGGCTATAGATTGTTGCCAAGTACACCAAATGGTGTGAGAGGCCGTTGGGAGGCGCAGATTTGGTTGTCGTACAATGTATAAGTTAGCACAGTCACCTGTCGTTGCTCGCGCAAATCATCCACAGCGTCGAACGATGGTCAGTTCATTGTGTACGCTGTCATGTTGTGCTCTCTGATGATATGTTATAGGAGTCATATTACGCAGTTGTTAGAGATACTCGCATAGCAGCCGTTGCTCAATATACATATGAAGTACGTCACTCACAGTGTGACGGATGGCGCGTCTGAATTCGTACACTGGCAGTTGTGGAACAGGTTGGGAGATACAGGTCCTACGTATTACCGTATGGTGGGTAATTCTGGCGAGGTGGATGCTGTGGTGGTGACGGTCGTGGAAGTGCAGAATCGGGGAGCACCTCATGTTCATGTAGTATACTTCGCGCACTGAGTGCATTCGTTGTATGGGAGTGCAGTATGGCGAAGTCATAGGCAGCGAGTAGTGAACGTGGTCATTGTATTTCGCACAGAAATATGGAGATATTGCTGGCAACATAGACGTGCGTAGTTGGTAGGAACTGAGGACATGTTGTAGCCGACGGGTAAGGGACGCGTCTTCGTCGGGTAACGTTATCGGGCAATAGTGTTCACTTCAGACGGTTTTCATTTTACAGTATGGTGCGTGCGGTCAATGTGCAGCGATATTGTACAGTATGGTCTATAGTTATCTATGTAGCAGTGGTGAATGGCCAAAGGCCATCACAAAGCGAGCAACATCCTGTAAGCGCAGAACGTGTTAGGCTGCACCGCTGCAACGAAGTCATGCACTACTCACTTCATGGTGTCTCGCAAGGACATGAGGACTTCAGGCGCGCGCAGCTCGCAGCCATCGATAGGGAAGCTCGTCGTAGGCGCAAACCTTCCAAAGTAACCGGTACACTCGCTGCGAGCAATGGCTTGTGCACGCGCAATGAAGTACGCAGGCTGTAGGCCTCCGTCGAACATCATGATGCCAATGGCACCGGTGTGCTGTAGGATGTACGTAAGGCGTCGCATCTTGGGGCAGCGACGAGGGTCGAAGTTGAAGTCGTCGAGGACATAATCGGTCCAAGCGGAGTGCATGAACCGCAATAAGGTGTACGCCAATTGGCCGGATGTCAGGGCGCCCGCGCCAGTCGTCACGAATGCCACAGCATAGCGTGCTCCGAATGTGGCGCGTTGAGTAGGGGTGAGGACAGTCCATACGAAGAGAGCGTGTACGTCGAGTACAGCACGGGACAATGAAAAGTTGTATGTGTCGGTGTAAGGCTGTTGACGGATTAGCGCGTGACATGAAGGTAAATTCCAACCTTACGGTTAACTGGGCAGACAATCGCATCAAGCAGCCACTGATGCCGTCTTGCGCGACCGAATTGACGATGGCGAGTATGGCGCTCTCATTCGCATCGTTGAACACTACATCGGGATCGGCATGTGGAAAGCCATATTGTATCCGTCCTGCAGAGCACTATGTCAGTGTATGTGTTGCACCATCAAATACAAAGACAAACGGTGAATGGCTTGCCGAGTAGAGGAACGACGAAGGAAAAGGTAGAAAGTAGTGGGAGAAACAGGCATTGTGGCAGACGGGTGAAGGGGTTTCGTAGGCGTCTGCAATGGAATGGATTGCAATTGAGCTGTATAAGACGGTGGTGTGGCAGAAGAATGACGTTGAATGCGCACCAATACCCATAGCAACGTGGGGAATCCGTTCTTTGGGGCCATAGGCCGAGTGTGGTTCACATATCGTTAAGGACCCTTTTTGATGCCGGGTGGAAACGAACCGGATGCAATGAAGGTTTTTAGCGACAGACAATTTATACCGCGAAGGCGACAGCACACAACTACTAACACGGTGATGACATCACCGAAATGGATGTGGCATTGTGGGTTACAGGTGAATTGCATAGTTGTGCTGTTGTAGTAATATACAACGACTGCGGCTAACGTCCACTGAGCCATGGGAGTTCTATAATTTCAACAGGAGGCTGTGCATGTAAAGTCAGAGGGAGAGCGTCTGTGAAGGCAACAGTGGTACTGACCGAGCAGCACTCATCGCCCAATGGACGGCATGATGTCCCCGCATGGTAGGGTCAGCAGCAGGCCATGTGGAGATAGGAATGTGGAATTCTTCAGAATAGCAGTTCTCAGGGTCGTTAAGGCTGTCGACCCGCGCAACGTTGTACGACGCATCCAGGCCATGGTCGTAAAGCATAACACCGAGCACACCAGTTTCATACAGCAGGTACGACAGGCGGCGTAAGCGAGGTGCGCGCACATTTGGGTTCGTGTTATGTTGCGCGTAGTCGGAGTACGCGTTGATGGAGAATCGCCCGAGGACATATGCAAGGTGCGGTGCTCCCCGATGGTAGGCTGATTTGATGTAGAAAGGGATGGCATAATGGGCGCCAAAGCGTACTCTATCGGACCTGCGGAGAGTCGCCCAAAGGAATACGACACAGTTGCCGGTGACCCCTCCGGGGGGGACAGGATGGTAGAGGGGCGATGGTGGTGGCTGTACGGGTGGTGTGAGCATCACTCGTGTGTCATATACGAAGTGGATACACACGGCAATAAGATGGATAAGTCGTTCAATGTTGGCGTCGAGCGTGTTAGTCCAAGTATCATTGACAATGGCGACAATTTGTGGTGCGTTGATGTCGTTTAAGACAATGTCGTCAGCGTTAACTGGAAAACCGTGCGCTACGCGAGCTGTACACGGGCATGTATGTTCAATTGTTTCGGAAGACTTGCTAAAATGGGCTCCTTACCATGAATCGAGCGGCGGGTACTGCTGCGGCCAAATAGGACAAACACTCGTGGTGCCATTGTACGAAGTCGGCTGCTGCACATCCACAGAACACCGTTTGAATATTGTAGGATGCAACGTCGTTGTGGACAGATTGGCTTGTCTACGCGGCATAACCTATGACGACGGAGGTATGGTAACATCGCCGCAGTGTTCGATATCAGCACATTAGCGTCACTGTTGGTTATTCTTAGTTGCAATGGATCTAGGGCACTTCCACTGCAAAAGGGAAATGAGTGGATGACGTTGGGGGATACCACACGTTCTTTCGTGCCCGTTGGGAGGGAGGCTCTGAGTTGTTCTTGGGAACATGCCAGAAGGCTGTGTTCATGGCGTTGTGTTGGAGTTATGGCAAACGCTAAGGCCCGATACAAATGGTTAGCGCAAGTCCACTCATTCGTCCGTTGTTGTGGGAGCGTGCCGGTATGCAACGTCACATAGGCGAAGGCACAGAACGATGTGTCCATGGTAATGAGTACACATGGCGGCATGGCATGGAAGTTGTAAGTGGTGTCGCAGTGAGACGGGTGTCGTCATCGTAGGGCGGTCAGGCGTTCGATGTGGAACATGTGTACATGGGACGACATAGCGCAAGGGAGAGAGGGATGTGTCCATGGAAATCGGCAGGAGAATATGTATGGAGTGTTGAACTTGGTGGCAACCCTCGCTGGCATGTCGTTAATGAACGGTGTTGTCGGGGCGGATGGCCGTCTTCAGGGAAGAGGGCTAATACGCACAGTCGTTACTGCATATGGTTAGGTTCAAGTTGTGGGTCATAAGGTGGTGGAGTACGAGTATGGTACGGAATTTACGTTGAGCAAAGTCGCATTCCGTGCCGACATCGATGCAAACCACAAAGGGCAGTGGATGGCGACGTGGTGGCGAGAGGTATGTGTCGTGTTTGCTTGCGTCCATGCATCACCACGGTTGGCGGGCTTTCTGCTGGGGTGTTAGCGTATTGTCAGTTGGAGACGTGCGAAGTTTCGTGGACTGTGATGCAATCAGGCGGTGTGGAGCGGAAATACGCACTGGTAAAGTGGGGTGCGGATACCGCTGTGCGGTACAACAGGGAGATGTCGGTGTGGTAGGCCCCGACAACGGCGTATGCATTCACACCGACGACCATACGCCATTGGGTATACGGCCAGGCTGTTCAGGGTGCATAAACTGACAAACGGTGGCTTCTACATTTAAGGAGTGGCGCGGTACGCATCAGAAAGGCTGATTTGAAGTGGTGCTGTTGTAAACCATTGTAAACAGAAACCACTTAGCTTAGTTGAGATTCATTGAGTTGGGCGGGAAAGCTTTGCAGAGTCGGGTGCAGTATGTGAGGGACACTACCCGTGTGGAGTTGGGAGTTATGTCCGTCGGTCGTCGGGTACCGGCGTATATGGGTAATCCACGTGCGGCTGTTCTATTTTAGGGTTGACCGAGGACTGTTACAGGCTGTGATTGCAACGTTGCGGTATAACCATCATACTTAGTGGGGGTCGCAGTAGTGAGGAAGCTCAGCAAAAGTTTGTATTGTACATGGCTGATTGTCATAAAATACACATTGGTAATTACTGCTTTCAAAAGACTTCAGTTCCTGCGCCCCTTGCCTTTCGCCTTCGGAGTGACATTCGCAGGCGTGGAGACAGTGGTATCCTGAGGGACATTCAGGTCGACATAGTCGTCGTCGCCGAGCGGAGAGGACGGGGCATCACCCTGCAATGGAATTGCATCAGACAGTCATAAATGTCACGAAAAACGACGCAATGTACAGTTTGCATGGTAGCATCAGGGGCAGCGACCGCGTGTGGTGCTGCAGCTGCAACGGCCACGTGAACATTGGGCAACACGGTCGCGTTAGGGCTGCGCGCAGGGATTGTGAGCATGGCCGTCATGGACAAATCGAATATACTCACACTGCAGGAGAAGCAGCGGCAGACGAGGATGCAGCGGGCGATGACAACGCGGAATTGAATTTACGGCGTTTTGTGGGCGTCGCAGGAGGTCCTCCGGCCGCGGGGAGGGATCCACCTCCAGCAGTGACGGGAGAAGGACCGACATTAAAAACAATGGACTCGATATCGACGCTTAAACCGCCTTCAGAGCTGATGCGAGCACACGTGCCCATGAAGTGGATGTAGGAGTTAGGGTTCGGGACAGGGACCGTCTGCCAGCGAGGTGTTCCCCCGGGGAAAACACACCTATAGGGATGTGTCAACAATGCGCTGGAAGGGGGGATCGAGACGTGGACAAACTGGACACTGGTCGGCTTTTGCTCATCCCGTACACGCTCGTGTACGTCTACAGTAAATGCCTTTGAGGTACCGTCGGGCAGAGGCGCCCACTTCGATCGGACAATGCCCAGTCCATACACGAAGGGGTAGGGCATATCAGGGATAGCAGCCTCGTACGCGTCCGACGCAGGATCTCCGGGCACGGGAAAGAGAGAGTATGCATCGAGAAGGGCGGTGCCGTTAAGTGGTACGAAAAGCCTTGCAACGACAAAAGCGATGGTGTCGTCAGCGAGAGGGACATCATCCCGAGGACTATAGACGCGGAGTTCAGCAGGGATCATTCCGCCGGCGGAACACTGCAAGGTGGTAGTGTAGTAGCAAAAGAAAGTCGTGTTCCCGTTGCGAGTACGAGCAGATGCACGACGTCCAGCGCCGAGACCGAAGAAGCCGAAGGTAGTGAGAGTAGACATTGGGGGAAGGTGGGATGGAGTCGTGTGAAATGGGAACGGTCAGTGCACGTCTTATAATACGGAGATGCAAGTCACATGTTATGATGTACAACAGCGGCAGAGACTGGACTAACAGAAAAGGGGAAAGTCTGCAATGTACGCACCTCAGAAGCAGAACCCACGGAAGTACAGTTGTGCATCCCGAAAGGGGATGGTGTGCGGGTGCAATGTCAGCATCCAAAAGCGGCAAGGTGAGTCAGGGAAAGCTTAGGCGCCCAACGCAAACATGTTCAAACGAAATGGAGGGATATGCTTTATTATACGTCTTATCTCCGGATCTAGACCTCTTACAACTCCATAGCTGCAATTTCCTTGCCTTTCCTGATCCCCGCTCATCGCGATATGTCGATCCATTGAAATCTGTAGCCCGACGGCTCTGCGGTTTCAGATAATGGACGAAACGAATTCGAAACTAGCAAGCGTGGTGACACTCTGTAAAAAAGCACAGTTGCACCCAGTCATACAAGGTCGTATCAAAGTTGTTGATAGCGGTAGTACAGTCATTTCAAAGTCAGCATACAAGTATTAGTAACTAGAAACAGACTACAGGCAATCCATCCGGTCGAACAAAGTTGTACAGTAGTCAGCTACTAGTTGTTCTCATCCTCTGAGTCTGATTCCACCCCTCGCTCTTCAGAATTCAACCAGTCAAGCCCTGGATGTTTCCGAAGAACATATGCACTATCTCCATGGTTCCAAATCCCAACAATATCCACTATTTTGGAGACTGGCAATACTTGAAGGCTTTGGGACCATCTTCCTCTGCAAGCATTTAGGGGGTGGGTGATGTCTACCAGAGGATGAAATATAACTAGCTCATCAGGATATGGATCAATTTTTAGAAAGGACAAGGCCTCCCCAAAAATTGGGTCTTTATCTGCAGTGTGTGCCAGTGCCTCAAAATAGCGGTGAGATCTTGAAGGCAATTTACCACCACGAGTTTCACTGAGCTGTGTATTGAGAACTGTCTTTGCATGCAAGCGAAGTTTTCCCCAGCGTTGAACTGAGGTTTTTCTGTCAAAGTCCTTTTGAAGAAACATGAAGGCAGCCCGTAGCTGATTCAGAAATGCTTGGCCTTCAGTTCGCTCCTTTCGACGGACTGAAATATTGGTAAAAAGACCTAAATGTGAAGAGGTATGCTCATGACTGAGTTGAGGGTAGTACAGGGTCAACATATTGACCATCTGAGATTCATAGAGAATGCTGGCAAGATTGGCAAAGGGGGATTTCTTTGAGCGTATTTTACGTCCAAGATGGCCAATTGTTCGCTCAACAGTTGCTTGAGAGCCTAGTCGGATAGATCCATACCATACAATATGCATAGGGACATGAATGAGCTGAAAGACACACAGACGAAATCTGGAAACTTTCTCTGGGTCATCACCAATGTAAATGGTTTGAAACTCAGAAAGAAATGTCACAATCTTAGAATGCATATCACTAAGTTCCTGATGACTCCGTGGTTTGATTGTCATAGCAAATTCAATGATCTCTGCAAGCTTAGCATAATTTGCTAGAAGTGCAGGGCTGAAGCCCAGTTCAATTCCTATTGGTATGATGTACCAATATAGAAGTGCCATCCATTCATAGATCTTATATTGGCTTTGCCTCTTGAGATGGGGATCTCGAACTAGACCACAAAATGAGGGTGGTAGAGTGGCCATTGCAGCAACAACAAGCTTTCCAAATATTTCCATGACATCTTTTCGAAGATGAAAAGACTCATTTGGTGAGCTAAGTGTTGTCCAGAGATCCCATAGAAAAGCAACAATGTTCTCAAAGAACAGATGGAAGGGATCAAGAGGGAAAAAGGATGGATGAAGAAATGCTGGACTTGCAGCTGCTAGTGGCATTCGAGAGATTCCTGTCTCTTTAGTAATTCTGATACGTGCAGCTTTAGTGACTGCATCTGAGAGCTGCTGGATTGTGTCCCAGAAGTTCTGCTCTGTACGAAGTGGTAGAGCATTCAAGTCATAGACAGGTGGACGATCTGGATTATAGATGGCATTCTGAGGTGGGGATATTGGATAGTACTGAGCTTTGGACCCCTTTTTGAGACTAGATCGTGCCCCCTTTACAAGGCTAAATCTACAAGATTTTAGCATGTGTTTCAACTGGTCTAAAATATACTACAACCCACCTATCCCCATATATAGCTGAATGACCTGCCATACCATTCATTTTTGCAGAGCCCAACATATCCCCTAAAGCCATGCAAAGAAATGCTCGATGAACAAAGTAGGAATTATCAACTGCATCCCACATCCAGATTCCTTCACTGGCAATAGCCATGTCCTGAAAGAGAGGATACAGAAATGATTCTATATCACCAGGATTGTGAGGTCCTGGAATGACAAGTGGAAGTAAAATCTGGTTCTGTTTGTAACGAAGGTCTGGGGGAAGATTGAGCAGCATCAGGACAAGAACCCAGGTATCAGATTGTTTTTTGAGAGTTAGCTGAGCACCATCAGTTGATAGTGCCATGGCAATATCACGTGGATCATTGAAAAGATGCATAGATTGATAATGATGAAGGTGGACTTCAGAATCTGCAAAGTCTGTATATGTGCGTTGAACTGAGGGATCAGGAGAAGGCTTGGCCATTTGAGCAACTAGCTTCAAGGTTGCCTGCAAACATTTATCTCGGTATCTGAGCAAAGATGAGGTTGTTTGGTTGGCAAACATTGCTTTAATAACTGGGATAAATGAGAGGTAGAGCATTTGAGCTTTTGCCTTGTTAAACCTGTCATAGCGTGGTGTATGGCAAGGCTTGCCATCTCGAATATAAGGACACATATCATGTTCTTGATATTCACCTGTATATGCAAGGCAACTATTAGGACACATGTCAACTTTGGTGACTTTAATCTGTGTCAGAGTAGCTGCCAGTTTTCTAGCAGCATACAATGATAAGATCTCTGTACCAGTTGCCCTCTCCAGCACTGCTGCATGAGCTGTATAAGCACGAACAGTACCATTGGTTTTAACCCATGTCAAGTAGTGCTCAAGAGTGAGCAATTCTGACTCTGTGAGATCCTTTGGCTTTGATAAATTAGAAGGCGGAATAATGGGGCATGCGTAATCCTGTTTAAGCTTTTTCTGAAGAGCATTTCGACTTTCAGGATAGCAAGCAAGGACTGTAGAGGAATTTGTCTCATCTTCACTTTGAGACTGACTGCTATCATCATATTGAGAACTCTGCTCATCTAAAAACATTCTGTAAGCATACTATGATATACTAGATGAATTGAATGCTTTCCTGGAAGTTCATTGTTTATGGATAAATTTGGAAAATCCAAAAGTCCTATGTTCTGATCATGCTCAAGTTCATCAGAATCAGAATTGCTGGTCTCTGAGACAGAGTCCTCCTTGTTGGAGAAATCAGAGGGATCATGGTCCTAAATCATGTCAGCATTTATATTGTTGTAGCTCTATGGAACTTACTACCAGTGGGCTCAATGTAGTATCTGTAACAAAAATCAGTGTGATAAGCAATGATTACTATTTTTCTTACCTTGAGCCAGATCAGAATTACCACAATTTTCATAAGTTTCAACCTCTGCATGATCAGGATGCACTGTAAAATCATGGTCATGAAGTAGCAAGAGTAAATCAGTATAGACAAAATGTCATACACAAAGTTGAAGACACAATATTGTCAGACCCTAGAAATTTATGTCAGATCATTCTTCTCACTTGAAATACACACACACCTTGATTCTGAACACTTTGTCTAGATGCAGACCCAGTATCTAAAGAGGGTTCATCAAATGAAATCAGACAAGTATGATCAGCAGCCTATTCAAGATCCCATAAGTAAGATATACCAGTTGGATTTTGTCTATTGAGGGATCTATTTGTGAGAAGTATGCACTTGTCCAGCTGCTGTATGAATTCCAGAGTCATTTCATAAGGTGGATTGTCCTTCAGCTCAACATCTCTTTGAAGGTGCTTCATCACAGTTCTGTGACTGTATTCCTTGCCAGGATAGCAGTTTAGACAATAGCACAGCATACTAGTGGGACAGTGAGGGAGAGGGAATGAGAGAAGAACCTGGTTGTGACTCGGACTCGAGCCTACACCATGCTTTTTCAATGAGGCATCCACGAGATTCCACAGCAGTTGCCCAGTATAGTAGTTGCCACAAGAGGATGCTGACTAATGTTCGGGACACTCCGAAGAGGCGCACTTCTGTGAACACTACGCACGCTGGCAACTTGACCATGGCATTTCCTAATGGCCAAATGTCGTCCAACTTCCTTTTCCCTGAGTTCAACAGTGGCTTTGATCCTCCCGTATTTACTCCATCCACTGGCACTCCCACGCCGTCCATTGAAAATCTCGAACTCGCTGACTTACTGAAGAATCCCCTCGTCAAGGAGATGCAAATGTCCCTGGCAGCCACCTCAAAATCACAAGCAATGCTAGTTGCCGAGAATCAACAGCTAAAGAGTACAATCGAGCAGCTAAGGCAGATGCCACCGGACATAGTTGAGGACCCGAAGCGGAGGCTGCGGGACATGGTCGAAATACGCAGTGCATCAAGCCGTAGGTAGGCATCTTGACCCCTTCGTACTTCTAAGATTTTTTGCTTACATCTGACAGTGCATCGGGATCACTTGCACCAAGTGATTCCGTCTCATGCAGAGCATCATCTGCGCAGCCTGAGAGCACCACACAGCCGGATCATATTCACGAGGATGGATTCAGTTCGGAGCGCCCCGAGAAATATCCATTCGAGGTTCTCTGGAACATCGCTGACTGTCAGGATGATGATGATGCCTGTCCAACGAACTCAAACCCATCGCGCCCACCGATGCAAAAGGCTATTCGCCGTACTGATGGTACCCTGCTGACTTCAGCTGAGTGGAACCATATCCAGTCGAGTGCCCGCCAGCTCACGGCAGGTTTGCTGATGCTTCCCCTTTCGAAGAATGTGTCATCTCGAAGGGACCAGAAGATCAAGCTCACACGTACTCATTTTCGGTCATATCATCGCGACAAGTGGCTGAAGGCTATCCACGAACTGGAACGGCGGCATCCTGTGGTCGCACTTTGTTCCGGGCACTGGAAAGCCGAACACATCCTCGGGGCATCACTACTATCGAAGCGCAGCAGCTCGAAACGACGCAGCCACGGCAGGGACAATCTTAGCGAGAGCGACGACAATGGCGCAATCTCTGCAGACGACATGGTCATGACACCAACGACTTCGAACGACACCACTCTCAGCTCGGGTGCCGACGGTCGATTGACAGCCACCTCCTCAGAGCTGCCCTCTGACTTTCGCAGTGGTGCTGCCACGACTTCCGCCACCTCATTTTCACCACCACAATCGGTACTGTCCACAAACGCCTCCTCAAAGCGCACACGTACACCATCAAATGCTTCTCACGACAACGCAGCTGGCACATCCAAGAAGCCGCGATCGATGGCGGTGGGTAGTACTACCACCGAGGGGCACAGTGCAGCAGCACCGGCGGGGAGCGAAGGAACTGCTGGTACTCAGGCTCGCGGTAAGTGTTCTATTCACTAGCCTCATCCTGTCTTGTACTCATTGTTGCAGTGCAACCACTACCGCCCATCACCTTCCTTTCAACGTCGACAACAGTCCCGTCGCCGCAGAGCAAGCAGATTGATGTCTCGTTCATCAAGATCAACCCGTCGCCGGACAATCTACTTGGTAAGCATTCGATTGATCTGATTCTATGGTACTACTAACATTTTCACCATAGCAATCTTATCTCACGATTTTCCAACTATGAACAACGGGATCGACCTTCTCGGCGCCATGAATCTTTCCCCGAACTTCAGCACCGGATCCCCGCCTTCTAACGACATGATCACATTTATCGAGCGTATCGAGAATGCTGATCCGAACAGCGACGACATGGACAAAGACGACATGGACATTAGCTGGGGACATCGACAATTCACGGCCGGCTCTATGACATGCGCGACTACGTTGACGTCGTGGGCAAGTATCGGCAATGTCCCTACAGCTTGCCGTCTCATCGCTGCCGCAATCAAGACGTGCCGTGTTGCACGACACATCTGTTTCGCCAAGAAAGTGGGAACTAGCTCGTACCTCAGCGACGCATACTTGGAGAATACCCTGGACCTGCTATGGGGGCACTGGAAGATGGCCGGCGCGGTAAGTCGTCTACTAGTATATCTACTAGTAGTGCTGATATGCTTTGGCAGCCTGTGCCAAAGGGTAAGGAGGTTGTTCGCGAACAATCCCCACAGTTCAATGGTCCGGGACCTGCTGACGCCAGCAACGGCAACAATGCATTTGACCGTGATGGCGATGCAAACAAGTCTTCGGAACCGCCTGCAACGGCGACGCCCACGACCGCAACACCCGCGACTGCGACGCCAACCGGCGCAATGCCTGCGACGCCCGGGCCGGCAACTGGCACAATGCCTTCGACCGCAACTCCCGCCGCAACGCCTGCGACTGCGACGCCCACGCGTTCTGAGGCGTCTCTAGCGGTATGTACTATCCATCGGCGGCTTGATGTGCTGATCATACGAAGACTCACAATTTTCAGATGCTCACCAAAGACGAGCTCGTTGGGTGGATGAAGGAACACAACATCTCGGCTCCGAAAGGCGCAAAGAAAGGTGTGTCGGATTCCGTGGTATATTGCCTTGCTCGTGGCTAATTCCATTCCTCCACTAGGTGCATCAGCAGATTTGGGACTTCCTACAGCCCTAAGAGCCCTAACTCAACGGCTTTAGGGCTCCTAGGACCCTCAGGATTTAGAGGTGCAGCCGCAGCAGATGAATCATGTTTTCCGTGCACAGTGCACTACATAAGCTACAAGTAATGCTACACAATGGTCTCGTGGGAATGATAATCGACGTACTTGTTAACGTAGAAAGCACGGAATGCATCGAGTGAATATGAAAAGTGAAAGTCGGATGGAAGATAAGTGGAGTTATACACACCAATCAAATGGCATGCACGCACGACACAGTCAAGGTGTACCAGACCTACAGTACGCTTGCCACGGACCATCTCCGGTTTGACAACCCACATGCCCGTAAGCTGATCTGGTTGCTCGCCCTCTACTAGTAGCCACTCGACCAATGCACAAGGATATCGAACATTATCATAAGTAAAGGAGAGAAAACGAAGGACTCGCCCAACAAGCATATTTCTCATGTCTCCATCGTCGGCGAGTCCGTTCTGAACGAGGACGGTGTCAAAGCGTGCATATTGTCCATACCAGGACGGGTTGCTGCGGATCATTTCGCGATGCATTCCACTGGGGCCCGATAGCTCACTCGGTGCGTAGAATGTCGCGGATGCACTGTTGTGAACACCAATCCTTCCGGAGAACTCTGGGCATTCTTCCAGAGGAATATCGATGGCCGCCAGAACGTCGTCGGGGTAAAGTTGGTCGTGTAGGAACCGCCGCACTAGATCTGGCAGTGAGGGCTGAATAAGCTCGTCGGCGAGCGCTGACGGCTTTCGTACGTAGACTATCGACTCGGAGCAATTGTTTGAGTTTGAATAGAAAAAAATACAAAGACCGGCATACCTGGGCGTGCACTCAATCGTACCATGGACGATGCACGTGGGCCATCAACGGCGATGATATCATCTTCGTCAAGGTGTTCTGCGGCATCCGGTACTTCATCGTCGTCAGGTTCTGCATCACGGCCAACGGCAAATAGCGCGTGAGTGACAATGTCACCACGTAGCATCCCTCGTCGTCCGAACTCGATGCGTGCTGCAGCAAGCTTGCTGAGTCGTGTGTTGACCCGGATGATTTGGCCCAGGGGTTCGTTGCGATTTGAGCGGCGCCATGGACGTTTCACCGCCACAATATGCTTCGATTCTGTGATGGATGAGCATATACCGTTTGGGGATCCGAAGAGTTTGATGTTGACGACATAATGTACTAGAGCGTGTTGACGTGGGAGCGAAAATCCATCAGGACGTACACCGACGTCCTCGAAGATGACCCGATGGGTATGAAAGCGCTCGAGTGCCTCGGTCATTGCCTGGAGTGTGCTGCTATCATGGGAAGAACGCCGCGCGAGATAGCAGAAGTCGAGGAAGGCCGCAATACACATTACCATCTTGTCGGGTACATGCCCGACAATCGCCGGTAAGAAGACCTGTCACCTCACTGAGTAAAGCAGTGCGAGAGTATCGAGAGTGGAGACGTACCTTCATCAATGCTTTTGAATCATTCCCGGTCCATTGCTTGAAGTTTCGGCCCTCCGGGAACCGTCGCAAGCCTGGGAAAGGAGGAACAGCCGCAAGTCTGAAGTGCATTAGTTGCGGTGGTTCAGGGCATGCAAGTGATGATGTCTTACCTACGGTCAATGTCGTCCATGATATGCTTCGCCTCGCGTGCACTCCCGGCTGTCATGTTGATATATTCCTCGACCCATGCGACGAGATGGTCTTTAAATGTTCCCTTGATGACTTGATGCAATAAATCCGGTGTTATTAGTTCATGAATGTCGGCGCGTGGAAAGTGATTTGTGAAGGGCTGACCAACCGATAAGCACAACGTCAAATGTGTGAGTACCAAGGCCACGTACCACCACATCATCAACAACTCCGAAAACATCCCATAGCGTCTCCGCATCGAAGGTGGCGACCATTTCCGCGGTATGCTCGCGAAAGCGTGGTGTTCCAGCTCCTGCTAGTTCTTCCGGAGAAGCTTGACATCTGCATTACACAGTATTAGTGAAAGATCTCTCGATATATGGGGAATATGCACTTAGGGCACCAGCCTTGCACAATACCTGCGAGGAAAACCTGTTCTGGGTAATCTGCAATGAAGGGGCCTAGTTCGAATATTGCACGCCGGAAGTGCCCATCAGGACACTTCATGACTTCAGGTGTTGTCATTCCGGGCCGAAGGGGTGCAAGGATGTGGGCGAGAGAGGCGTGATACAATTGTTTTTTGAACAGACGAAAGTCGTCGTCGTCGCTGTACTCACGCGCAGCTGCAAGACGATCAGCTTCCTGAAACGAATGAAAATACGAACACAAACATACTTTTCGGGATGGACAAGAATGCGAGTGGGACAATGGCGTCCCGGTGAGCACGACGCATTTCATTACTGATGTTGCCGAGGGACATATAAACGGGATGGAATTCTTGATTGCCGGTTGCGACAGACACTGTGGTCTTGTCGGCTCCTAGAATGACGGGGACTAACATCGTTCCATGGAGCTGTGGGTCTTGTGCAATGGTATCCTGTCCGTCATTTCAGTGAATAGGAACAGTTTATAACTAGAAAATACGAACCGCCTTCTTCCAGGCCCATCGGCCCGACATGAGATTCGACCACTGATGTGTGTTTGGTGCCGTATACTCCTCGAACGGAACATAGTCAAACCTCTCGTGGAAATCCGCGCTTGCAGCCATGTTATGTGCAACAGTGAGAGTGTCGCGCGTATGGACCGTGAATGCCTCGCGTTGCCACGAGGGCGACTCTGCAGTCACAGGGCCCGCATATCGTACTTGGAAGCTGTGCCAGGCCGCCTCGCCGTATGGAATCGCATCAATCGTGTCGTAGAGGTCTTGACAGTCCTCGAAGATCGGCTCTGCATTGTCGGCACCATCGAGGATGCTCTTGGCGGCCCATATGCGAAGAAGATGGTCGATATCACCTTTTGAGGGCTGCATCTTCTCGAAGGTGAGTTCCGCGAATTCGAATGAGGGGCGGTCGGCAAAGGGAGTCCAGTCTTCGGCAGTGGGAGGCGGAGGCGGAGGAGTGTTTCGAGGAAGGAAGTTGCCTTCCTCGGTGCATGGACGCGCTGCGGGAAACATATAATTAATATAAATGCAATTATAAATGGGAAAACTGCGAACCGTTTAAGAAGGGATGATACCTGAATGTGGAGCGTGGTGCCGTCGGTTTTTTGTATTTGTGGCAGCGGTTGATGTGCTGTACAAGCCCGCCGAGAGTGATGAAGGTGCGCTGGCACGTCTTGCAAATTTGAGCCATGAGGGTGTTGATATTGGTGGATGGAGTGGCGGTCGAGTGACTCAGCGTTCGGTGGCGGTCGACGGAGATACGGACTTCTAACTTAAGTCAGGAGGTTGAACTCGGCAGTAGCCCATCTGAGACACACTCTTTTCTCACCCTTTCCCCTCTGTCCAGCTATGATAACTCGTCATAAAAAACGTCAATCCACTGTCCTTACACCTGAAAATAATTTGTCAGTCTCTACTTCCACGCAAAACATACCCAACCCTTCACATACCCATACTTCACCGGCTTCATCCCCAACGGCTGCCTCTCAGCCAGCCGCCACGTCAGCCTCCACGCCAGCCGCAACAGCAGCCTCCACGGAGACTGCACAGGTCCCTCCAAGACGCTATGCTACACGCCCATCGAATAGTCTCCATCCCGCAGTAGATGCAGGTCTACAGAAGCAGACACAAGAACAAATCAGTACAACAGCTGCTGCGAAGAAGGCCAAGAAAACCGAACGTACCGCTGCCAAGGTGCAAGCAAAGCAGGCCAAGACGCGCCGTGAGTCCGACGGAGTTCGTCGACTGGCCGAATTGGAGGATGAGCGCAAGGAACAGGATGACCTTGAAGAGTCTTACCTTGCTGAACACTCTGCTACGGCGTACCGACCTAGAGGTCGTCAACTCACCATGGATGTTGACAAGGGCTCCTTGCATTCAAATTCCAGTCGTTCGCCAGCAGGGCGTGTGAGTCAGAACTCCGAAGAAGCAAGCTCTGACGCCGAGGAAGCTCAGGGTCCGCCGCGTCAACGAGTGAGTCTCATTCACTTATGGATCTACACTACCAAGGTTCAGCATTTCCGACCTACGTTCCTACCTCCACAGCTTACGAAGGCACAGAAGAAGGCCGCACGCAAACAGGAGTTGCGGGGGTCAGTCGCGTCGGCCAGGAAGAATGCTCAGATCCCCATCTCGGCTGTGAAGCGAAAACCCGCTGACGATGTGTATGTCTTCTCATTGTCCACAGTCTCAAACAGTAGCTTACCTGCTTTCTGGCTCACAGCAATCTCAAGCCAGTGTCGAAGAAGGCTAAGAAGTCGGAGGGTGCTTTTCGATCGAACTGGCAGGACGACTGGCAAATCAAAGCCAACCTCGGCTCCACTCGCATTGAGCGCACGACCACCTCTCGTTCTACTTCGACCACATTCAGCAGCGGCCCGGGCATCCCCAGCAGTCCTTCCACCCGCGCCAGTACACCCGACAGTGAGGTGGCAGTTCCTCGAACTCCCTCCGCGACAATCGCCGTGCAGCGCCGCCTGGTGTCGTCGCAACAGGCACGAGACCGTGACATCGAAGAAATTGGTGGGTTCCGAGATAAGGATGTGTCTGCCTCACGTGCGGCGGCACTCAAGCGTCGCAAGGCAGAACGTCCCTTGCCTCAGGTAAGTACCATTGGCTGTCATGTATCATTTACTGAAGATCCCCACACTTACAGAACCTTCGCATCGTGGACGTCTCTGACGGCGAGACTATACCAAGCAACCGTCAGCGAAAGCCGCGCACGCCTGTCGCACCCGCAAAGTCACTTTCACGGGAGACACTACCAGGCTGGATCAAGCCGGACTTCGAGACCAAGCTACTACCCACGATCATCGACACGTACGGCGCGGAGGACAATCCATGGAAGCTCGACGGCGACAACGACGACTTCCTGGATGTTGCACAGAACGCTCTCGACCTTGTATGCCCTCGCCAACACCACACACTCGCCAAATCGGACAAGATCTACGCGATTGTAAGCTTTATTGTTAGGATCTTACACTGCGACTCTCAATGCAAGCACTTCCTCAGGCACGCCAGGCAATGTATACCTGGCGCAACTCATTGCAGGCAAGAGCCATACATGCTGTGAAGGAGGGTATAGCCGCGCAGCCGAACTTGGGCAGCAAGAAAGCCATCAGAAAGTTTGTGGTGTCCGCGCTTCAGGAACGTGGTGCAGCGCTGTGGGGCGAACGTGCTCTGCACTCGACTTATCTTTTGAAGACACTCTCCGCGCACTATCGGGCGATTCAAGGCTCAGCAGTAGCAGATTCAAAGCCTCCGGTGGGCGCTCTTACGCTATGCATCGCTGCGGTACGTTCATGATCAATCAAATTATATCTTTGATTGATGACAGCCTTATCAGGTACAACGGGCCTTCGACATGCACTCTACGGGGGTCTTCGTGGCTGGAGACAACTTTTCCGAGCCAAACGCAGGTCGCCTCACTCGGGAGTGGCTCAAGAGTGATACCATCAAGATTTTGAAGCAAAAGCCTCACCGTTTCGACGCCCTCCAAACCGCAGCCATGAAACACATCATACCATCCAAGCTCTCGAAGACAGCAGGCCCATCCCGTCTCGGAGCGAGTGCGGTTGTGGACCCACCGAGCAGCCCCGTTCCCGGACATTCTCGGGCTCAGTCTAGTGTGTCTGAGTCCGAGCCCGAGTTCGACTGGGCGTAATCTCGGCGGACCAAGTAAGCGATGGTGAGTATTTCTGCAATGTTTAGGAAGCCATTACTGATTCCACTCGTGGCTAGGCTATTCAGATACCCTTGTGCTCGCCCACGGACCTTACATTTAGTTTAATTCCGATGTCATTCGTTTGCCGCCATCCAGGTTCGAATTTTTGGTACATCCCCTATATCGGCATCCACTCACCCGACCGAGCTTTCGAGTATGCTACATGATACCCCAGATTCCTCTTTTAATATGTTTTTTTCATAATACTGCTATCAAGCGCAATATACATATCTTGGTGGCCCTACGACCTGTGCTCCTAGCCTCTGCGAACCTAACAGCAGTCTTGAGCCCAGTCCTCGGGTTCTCTTTGGACCCGTCTAAGGCCTAAAGCCCTAAGTGACCCTCGGGGCCCTAAGTGGTGTTCCTTAGGACGTCTTAGGCCAATTCCAGATTTGCTGATGTGATCTGGTTGGTGCAATTGAATCTGCGGATGCGGTTCAGCAGCCGCGCAAGGAAGATGTCGTGGACATCATACAGAAAGTAAGTCGAGAATCTACTCATTCGGGTTGGATTTTTCTAATCTCTCAAAAAAGCGCAAGGGGAGAAAAAAGTCTGCAGGGAAACCGGGAGCGGCGAAGGTCTAAGGCGGAATGTTCTCGTCATTGCATTCGACATATGTTTGTTTTCTGCTCGTAGCACCCGAATAATTGCATCGTTTAGTTGATTTGGCTTCATCCGACTGAGTAGCAACTGAAGAATGACTGTAATATATGACTATGGACCAACTACAGATGGACCATGTAGAACGACTGTACACGACTAGTGACTGATGTTAGTGCGACTGCGGGGGTCTGGGCTGCTCCAACTCTACTTCGACTGCACTACGACTCATCCCGGTCCAACTGGTCCATCCTCAGTCAGCAACCGTGCACGATCGACCCAAGACAGACTTTGTGCGACTTGATACGACCTTGGTACTACTTTGCGCGACTGTGCTTTTTTACAGAGCGTCACGAATGAAGTTACCGGAGAAACTGGGTATATTTGCCCGAAATCTATGGACGGAGAGTATAGGGATAGGGACACCAAATAGCGAGATAGATATCCTCCGAGCATGCCCGCGTGTAGAGAACCTCGCACTGCCCTCCGCGTCCCTCCGCGGGCTCTTCACGTCGATCCAAGATCTCACGCGCAATCCTCCAGCAGTCACAATGGACGGCGTTAGCAGACCCCATTTTCCCTGCAACTTGCACTCCATCACGCTGCTCACCCACACGTTCCGCTTTGACTGGCACTTCCTCGTTGGCGTGCACCTTCCGGGTGGTACCCCCATCCTGCACAACATCACGCACCTGCGCTTAGTCGACATGCAGATATCTTCCTACGTGCCACACCTCCACCTACCAAACCTCACGCACCTCGCGCTGCCGCTCCTCGATATCGCCACCAATATGCACCAGTTTCTGCTCATCCCCGGCGGACTCGCAGACCACCCGAGCCTGCAAATGGTCGTGCTTACCATCGATGAGCGCAAATTCCTCGGCCGGCCATGGTCGCGGCTCTTCGATTCACTCTCCGGCCACGAAGCGCGCGACAGAGATATGAAGTCGCCTAGTGACAACTTCCGCGAAATTGCACTGCATTTCCGGGACAAGGATCACAGGGCACATGTCATCCTGTCGCCAAGGACGAGCGAGGACGCATGTTCGGAATGGGCGGCATGTGCGCGGGGGGCTGAAAGTATATGGGACAAGGCGTTGAGATCGCGAGGAGATAATTTCTTCGAGCGGGAGCTCCCGACGGCCTATCCAAAGGGTCGCATACGTTAGCCTTTCCGCTCACTGACCATGCTGTAATCGGTGCACACGACCCGTCATCCACGTTGTTTGGTCTGTATCCAGCTTATCTAGTTTGGGGCATTTGTCAATGGTACGTTCATCAAATCACATATGAACATGGTAGGCACACCTGTGTAGTATCAATCACTGCGATGATTTTGATCTTTTCATGGCTCATGAACTGAGGCATCGGAGACGAGAAAAGCAGACAGATGAACGACATAGCTAGTGCATCAAATGGGCCTCTGGGTCAGAACGGTGGCTATAGACGTTGGGTGCTCAACTGTGGTGGTAGAAGAACGGATGATCGATCTCGAGTGGCCCTGCTTGTGTACGCGTTGTCCTTGGTCAAAGAGCATTGCATTGGCGAACAAGGTTCCTGGCAAGTTCGATGAGATAAGTGGAGGTCGAAGAGCATACGTTACACTGCTGGACACCCGCAGGACTTCGGGGTTGAGTCGAGAGCTACCAAGGATATCTGTGAGGTTTCAATGAATGCAAACAAACTCTCACACATGCATTATAGCGGAAAAATTGCCATGGCATTTGACGAGATGGGATAGGAGGTGTCTTCATCAAGTTCCGTGATCCTCACACGCGCCCACGGCGCAGAGGGGCGACCGGCGCCGAGGTGACGGTGAAGACTGCTGGTAGCGAGCATCTTACAGTGAATCACCGAAAGGCGTCTGTATTGACCACAGCTCACGGCAGTCGCGCGTCGACGGTCCAACTACGATGTAGATCCGGCTGTCAAGTGCCACTGCCCGTCGTAGTGCCGGTGCTTTGACCGTAAAGCTCTACACGCCTGCATAAAAAGGCACGATAATTCTCAGTCGCAGAGTAGACCCACTGAGTGATTCTTTCACACTTGCCTTCCGCCATTCACCAAGTCTGTCGAACATATTGTCGCGAAGACTTCCTACTGCTGGCTCCGGGGAAATGAAGACCACACTGTTGAGCAAGCTCGCAGGATGCTTTCTCGAACACTTTCATACACCATTGCCAAGTCGAGCTCTGCCAGATACGTCCGCGAAAGGGGGAGATGAAGTGCTGCAGCAAACGAGGATCGAGGAGGGCGGCGCGGTAGCACGTGGGGCGGCAACCGCGTCGGTGGCGGGGGCCGGTCCCGGTCTTTGTCCTCGGACGCCCATCGCCAAGCGAGAATGTGTCCAGGTTACCTTGTCCCTGGCTGCTTCTACCACCGAGTCCGACCTTTTGTCTGGGACAAGAGCGGGAAATACAAAAGCACAGGGGGGCCACAACACGGTATGTTTATTCCGCTCATCACGCTCAAAGTCTCCAGCAGTATCTCGCACTTCTTCTGCCGGAGACACACCATCCCGCGTGGGCTGACGAGTATTCCCAATTACCAGACGTTTCGGGACGTTTGTGTGAACATCCCAGGCGGTGGCAATCGGACGCATGCCGGGAGAAGAGAGGATGTCGACTGCGCGCACGCTGTGGCATACCACTCTGCCTCGCACAGAGCAGATGATCCTGCCGCCCCACGCGGAGTAGACGAGGCGTGCGGAACTTGCCTAGAACTGCCGGAGGTATATGAAGTCGAGGACTCTGAACAGCCTTTGGTGAGTCCAGAGATTGCTGCTACCCCACACATCCCAATTTCCCCCCAGTATCACGACCACGATGGTCGCCTCGACATGGTTGGCGCTGTGGTACGCCACATCGTGTTGATCTTGTGATCGAGCTCACCTCGCGCGCACAGACTGTTGACGTACTCAGCGTATATTCGGACGACAGCTCGGAGGAGACATTCTGCTTGCAGAATGTGAGTCAGCAGGCCTGTTCTCATTCTATGGCTCTAAATATCTCCCTAGGATCATCTCCTCGAGCTGCAGCTTGACCGCCGCAATCTGGTTTTGGATTCTCTGCATCCAGAAATCGCGCCACATATTGTGATCACTCCCCCAGACGATGGATGGGATTACTATTGGGCTATCTGGACAAATCGCGTAGGCCTACAAGACGACGCTTTCTTAACTATTCAGCAGGAACAGTCCCCTTGTCCATACGCCACCTTACCTCCTACTGAAGATGCCGACGGAAGCCGAGCCGAGAGCAATACTCAGTCTCAGGCAGTGTCCGAAATACACGAGCAGACGATTTCTTCACACCTGCTAGAACTTCAGAAAGTCTTCAGCCACTCTCACTTCCTGCGAGCGGTAAGTCGTCGTGCATTTTTTGCATGCACATCGATTGACGATTCCAGGTTGCTTCGGCATCACAGGATCGCCAGGCCGTCTTTTTGAATCACATCGTTGTGGCGTTGTGGCGTCAGCAATATAAGGCTGCTGTGAGTAGTCTAGGTCACGTTGCATGTTACTCGTGTCTCAAAACGTTCTGCGTTCCGTGCAGTGTATCGCTGCTAGTTTGGCTGCAGCATCATTTCGAGCTCGATGGGATTCTCCCAAATTTGTGGAACAACATGAAATGTCGTTCCGTTGGACAGACCCTGCCGAGGTATGTAGTCGCACGTCGCCCCTGTTCATCGTGCTTAGCAGTTCTTGTAGGACCTTCTTGCCTTCTTCAACCACTGTCCTGGCACAACAATTATTGATTCCGTATATCCCTGTACCGCTCCCCACATCGTGATACAGGAAGCCCCACCTCCGGCCGATCCCTGGGCCCTGTGGGCAAATACTACAAGTAGCCCACAGGACTATGGGTATGGTCAATTATTGACTATCCCCTCGTCATTCGTGGCCTTCGTGAACGTAGACTACATGTCATGTGCAGACTCATGCGATGGGTACTGTCCCACGCCGGACGGTACCACGGCTCCATCCCCGCCCGCTTCAGACGTCCCTTTCCCGCACACGCCAGACAGAGACATCTTCGATCCCAACCTTGACACTCTCGATGAATCTATGCCCCCAGATCTCGCGACGGAGGGCACTGGCCCGTCGAAGGCTAAAGACGTCCCGCTGTCAGAAGACATGGTGTGCTCCGGATGCGATATCTTCGACGAAGATGACGACGGGCTTCCGCCTTTCGACGAGTGGTACCAGGACATCGCACAACGCGCACGGTAGCCGTGTAGCCTGTTCGCGCTCTCATCCGGAATTCCACACGCATACCTTGCTGCGGCAGCGCCGCAGCAGGGCCTCGATACCCATACGCATACTTATACGTTTATACACCCTGTACTACTACTGTACGATAGTGTTGTACGTTACGCGCGTGTAATAGCAGGCGATGTTGACACCGCATATCCATATTCGACTCGATCGATGGATCGCCAGGGACTGTAGACCGTCTTCTGGTCGCAGGTCTGGCAGTGTACGACATATTACGAGGACGCCGTGCGGTGTCGGAACAAAGATGGGACAGAAGAGCGCATGACTGACGGGATTCAATGAACTGTGTATGACAACGACATGGGGGATGTGAGCTTGAACTCCGCGAGGGGATCTCATCAGGATCCACAGACGATACGTAGATGTTTCCGGCCATCGCGAGGACTGATGTCGGAGGAACGACGCGTTGGAAACCTCACTGGTGACCAGGGATTTCATCCCGCTCTAGAGCCAATTCAACACCGTCCGTTTGCCTCTCGGCGCTTTTTCGAGGACGTAGGGGCGCCTACGACGAGACAATTTCCCGTCCTGTATAACCCCGTGTTGCGAGATGGGGGAAGAATATCCCGCCTAGCCTGGAAATGATATTCACGTCGTTTTTGTGACCACTGACCATTGCAAATACACCCAGCGAGGAAATGTCAGTCTGTAGGATGGACCTCGAGGCTCGATGGCGGGGTCACAGATCGGAGGCTCCAGACGCGCTACCGCCACAAAGTATGGCCCTGAGCAGACTCGGATATCGTGCGCTGTGCTTAGTAGGGCAGTGACGGTGCTCCATGAGTCAATTGAATGCCAATTATGGCGCATGCAGCACCGCACTATCCCCTCCCCGCTCCTGCTACTTGCGCCAGCGTCCACCGGCGCCCGTCGAGCTGCCGCCGGCCTTCGCGCCGTGCTGTCGTTACATGTAGAATTATTTCCTCTCTGGAGGTAACGACGATCCCCCAGATGGCACTCAGATGCGGTGCGATGATGTATGCAACAACTGCCATCAGACAGGGTCTAGAAGTGAGTGCTCACCGGATAAGTACTGCCAAAGCAGACCGTGCGTACACCTGAAAATGCAGGCCGTGATCTGCTTCTGAAGAAAGAAGTTGGATGACTCGTTCCAAGTTTGATCCCTCGGGGCAGCGCGGAGTCCACTGACTGCTGCGGTCCTGCGCCTCGTCGATATTTGGCGATGATGTAGTATTAGAATGCCGTGTGCGGGAGAATCGGTCTGAAAAGAGTACGAGAAACAGATACACCATGCCTGCGCATGTCAACAAACTGTGCATGAGGAAGGTGCAGGGCTGACCAAGTTCTGGCTCAAGGTCCTATCAATGTCTGTGCTCGCCGATGTGAGATTCGGGAATGATCTGTTGGCTCTAACTACGAGCCCCCTGGCTCTCAGTTAAGCAAAACGCTCGATCAGATACGGCAGTTACGAACGGCAAATACGAAGAGTGGAGCAGAAGCTCCAGCTGTTCTCGCCTGTCCGTATGCCGAGGATAGAGGCAGGAGCATATGGTGTTTGGTATCCTCCGGCCCGGCGGCATCTCGAGCCCTTTTGGCGATACTGTCCCAGGGCTGAGAAACCTTCGTGGCGTTGGCGGATAGTGACCAGCAGGATATGGCTTCTCGGAGGGAGCCACGAGGCTTGTTATGTGATTTTGAAGCGACCACGCATAGGACGCGAGAACGCCTGCGTGCAGTAAGTACGCGGCTTTTAGCAACAAGCAGAGCACTGCCCAAGGGAGAGGGAAGGTCCAGGCCCCTCCACATGTCGAAGGATTAAATGCAAGTACCACCGATCCACTGGAAAACGTCGGCACTCCGTATCGTCCAAGCTGAATATCAGACAGCATCGAGAACAGAATCATTCACACAAGACAGTTCCCAGACAATGGACAGTTCTCACTTACTGAGGGAATTCCGGCGGTTCGCCGTTCGTTTCCCAGCAAATGAACAAGGACGCGTGGAAGGCAGATGTCGTTGGGTTCGTGTTTTGGTGATCTTACGGCATGACCGCGTCCAACCTTGCAAAGAGCCCAGGTACCGTGAGGGTAGCCCTAGACAAATACAGAACGTGAGAAGACACGAATGTAGGGTAAAATCACATACCGTGTTATCATGGCGCTGGATAATAACATTGGGATAATCCAAAAACGGCGCAGGAAGGCGAACTGCGCGGAGTAGGCGTATATGGTGAGATTGCTGATGACATCTGACAATGCTTAAAGGCGTTAGGAAGTTGCGCCCACTGGCTACTTGTGGCTAGTTCAGATCACTACAGATACGGAGGAATATTGAGAAGGGGTATTTGGCTAGTGTATTAACTGCAGTGAATGTTGTTAGGTGACGACAAGGGAGATGTTGGAAAAGAGCTCGAAGAGTATGCCATACGGTATGGCCCCGTACGGGCAATTCGGAGGGTCGATCAAGATCAGAATTGCCATCAGATTTCAGGCGACGGATGTCGACTGTTGTATCCGGCCATAATGCAGAATGACTATTATTGAGCAGTGGCCTAGCCGTGAAGAGATGGCCAAGATACGCAGAAAAGGACAGGCCTGTGCGTGAGGTTGTCTGTATATGTCAATGAGGTTTCGGAGGGAGTTCGGAGGACAGCCAGGGTCTGATTGCGGAGGAGATGCCGGCCCGGCAGAGAGGTCATTTAATTTGGCTGCGGCTTGTGGGCGGCAGTGGATTAGACGGTACCTATGATTTCTTCTTGTTACAAGTCAAATTGCCCCTAATTTCGCTACGCTCCTCCACCTACTTTACTTCCCAATAAAAGACGCCTACCGCTCCTTCCGTTCCCTCACGAGGTCGCCCTCCTCCCTCTGTCCGCTCATGACCAACAGCGTTACCATCTCCCTCCTCCCCGTCACCCTGTCCCTCGTGCATCTTCCTCGGTCGCGTCTTGACACCCTCGCGCAGCATGTCCTCCGCCAGATCCTCATTCCAAACCCAACGTTCCTTAACCTTACATGCAACGAGATCGAGCTTAGCTTGTTCGCCGAATGCCATGCCCTTCACGACTTCCGGAAGATAGCTCGCAGAGATGCTCGCAAGCTCAAGACACGACGGAAAGGTCGCAGAACCGAGTCTCCAAGAGATGAGGAGTTTATTAGTCGTGCTAAACGACTCAACCAGGATTGGGAACCTGTAGAGGTCTCCAGTGATACATGGAGCGTCCTCCAGATCGACTCACACTCGGACCAGCTTGGTGCGCGCTCTCTGTCTAGCACGCTAGTTTGGCACTAACGCTTGAGCATACAGACAATTCAGGTGCCCGGGTACATGAGCTTTCTGCCCCCCTCGCAGCAGCCGGGATATCTATCCTCTACCAATCCTCCTACATGAGCGACTTCATTTTCGTGAGTAATCGCTCCGGGTCATCTTCTGAAAATTCGTTATCGTGCACGTAAATCGCTTATGGCCTTCGTGATGCGTCTTGTCAAAAAGTTGCGCCTCCATCTTATCTCTTATTCAATAACACTTCCCGCTGGACATACGCTGCGCGTCCTGATCACCGTGTACCCATTATGCAGTGCATACCCCTGTTTCCCTATCGTCTGTCTTTTTCAAGAGCTTCGAACTCACACGTTCGTCCTTCCAGGTGAAATCTTTCCGCCTAACGGAAGTGATGTCTCTCCTCGCAAGCGCAGGATTCGATCTCTATTCTTCAGACCTGCATCACCTTTCTGCACAGCTGTCAACCTTCCCGTCGCCGTTTCTATCGCCTACAGATGACACTTCGTCCACCCATGTATTGGACCTTTCTTCCTTGAAACTGTCTGGGCGCGGTACGGCGTTAACTAGCATCGCTCCTGAAGGCGGTGCGGTCTTCACCCGCTCGCGGAGCAACACGGACACGACTAGCAGTTCCTCTGGGAGCAGGAACGCTCCATCACTTCTCCACATGTCGAATCCCCATGACTTCGACATCGGATCCTCACGGGTGCCGGCAGATCTAGAAGACGACCCGAACACCCCTGCACCACCTGCGAAGCCCACCATGATTCGTTCGCAGTCGCACTCCCCGTCAGGGTGTGAGGTGCACGTGCTCCCACCAGATTTGACGTACGTCGGCCTGTCTGACGACAGTGCGGAGATGTGGACGCTCAAAATAGTCAAGCTCGTGGCGTTTCCTGACACCATTGCTGGGCTGAGGTCTGCGAGTGCGAGCATTGCTTCGATCCACCGCCCCTCGTTCTCGTTACCGTCTGCGGACATGACAGGTTCTGGGACGGAACCCTCCATCGTCTCGCTGACCAGCTCCCCAGACGTGGTGGACTCGGGACTTGTTCAAATCGTCTCAGTTAGCGATGGCGAGGCGGGGAGTGGGAGCGATACCACGACGCGCGTCGGGCCGGAATCGCCGAAGGAAGAACCCTTTCCTGAGAGCCCCCTTTTTGACAGCGCACAGGACGAGGACCTCGGTGACGATTTCGACGAAGATGAGGGCGACGGGTATTTCTCTGCAAGCTCGCCCGGCAGCTCACCGCTGCAGCTTCCCGATCGTGAAGAAGAGACACGCGTCGACTCCCAGATGGGTGAGAGGCGACCGTTGCTGTCCCTCCTGGAGACTAGCCAGCTGGTCAATAGTACCGCCTGCAGGCGCTCGCGCTCGTCATCCGTTTCCTCCAGTTCTTCCGCCGCGGCTCTTTCACCACTTGTGCCTTTCTTCTCATTCACGCGCTCATCTGAGGGCTCCTCACTTACGGCCCCTGTCTCACTTCTTGCCGCGCTCTTTCCCCCGAACGAGCGGCATATGGTCATATGTAGTGATGAACTCGACGTCAGCGATTCTCGGGCTGCGTCTCCCTTGGACTCTCACGGTGATGAGGAGCCTGAGCAGGATGACGACGACGAGCAAGGCATCCAGGGACCCTTGAAATGTTTGCAGATCGATCTACGCAAGTTTGGACTAGGTGCGTATTCCTTGTATCTCGGCCGGTAGGAGTATCCTGACCACAAAGTACGCCATCTAGACAAGCACGGTCTTGTCAACCGCTTCTCGCGCACTCTGGAAGAAAATGGTATAAACCACATGTATAGCTCGACGTATAAGACTGCAAATCTGCTGGTCGACAAAGCGCACGCGAGTCGTGCACAGGCTTTGCTGCGGTCGTGCTGAGTGCGCGAGTCTTCGCAGAATCATCTTTTGCTACATCCATTCACGTCTTCCGCCACGCCTATACGCATCACCTACACGATAAAATGACTAGATGACGGAACGACAAAATAGGCCTTTAGTGCCTTGTATGATTAGCACCCCACTCATCCACGATATCCGGATCCCCCCCTTGCTTCTGCGCAAATGCGCGGTTCATCATCTATCCGCTTCTCTCACACTGTCGGCTTCACCTATCCTACTATTGCGCTATCACCCCACTACCGCTCCCATGCACGCATTGCCCTGTCACATCTCATATCTCATCTCATCCCTCTCCTTTGCACCTGTTTATTGGCTTCGTCTTCTCTCGCCCTCTCTACCTTGCCACCACTGTGGCGTCTTGGGTTCTGTCGCATTGCTGCTTCATCCGCCGCGGGTCCCGTACATAGTGGATATCCGGACCCGTGGGACGCGTCGGACATTGCCACTTCCGCTCTCGTGCTTGCGCGCGCGTGCGCGTTCTGGATCCCTGTACTGTTGGCCTTGCTGTATTTGTAGTAGTGCGGTGTGCGGTGTTTCTGTAGTACTGTGTGAAGACAGGATTCCGGTCTAGCCTTGTATGGCGATGTCCCTGCTGCTAGCTAGGTCCCGCGATGCTTTTTCGAACGACCAGAAACACCGGCGCTCGGGCGATCTGCGGTGGATTCATCTTCCGTGGTTTGGTGCACGTTGGTGCCGAACTGGTACGCAAGGACAGTTCCGGATTTCTAGCTGCTCGAGAAGACGTCCACATCATGCATCCTAACTACTTCTCAGTTCTGCGACGTCGACGCCGTCAGACTTCTCCAAGTACTTGCAGAATGCATTGATGTGCAACAGCTGGCCGATCTCAATGACCCAGAAGTACTGACACAGCTGAATCTTACAACTTCCGTAATAAGCTTGTCCATGTGTTTATTTCGTGAACTCCTCTGCACCCTGCCCTGTTCCACAATGACTTCAATGCATATGCATGTATACATAGCCCCAACATTGAACCCCGCAGACCGACGAGAACATGACGATTGTACCTCGCGGTGGCGTAGTGACCAAATAAGATTCGCAACCGCTGTGTGAGCCGCATTGTACCGCAGACAGTGATTTAATATCCACTGTGAAGCCTGCACACAATGATTTCCTGTTGAGAGGTTCATTCCCGGTGAGAAATAATGAAGCTGGAAAAAAGACCAGTGGGTCAACCACAATTCTGCGCGTGCAGGTCAATTATATACGAAGGCTCATACCATTTGCCAGGTGTGACGCTTTTTCCGGTGACGAAATATGGGAGCAAGATAGCATCGAGGATGAATGATGATACAACGGTTCGTTTGCGTGTCCTTTGCATGGATTAGGTAGTTGACGACTTGACGGGTGGCAATACTGTGAGTGCTGGGATGTGTGAATTCGGTATGCAGGCGAGGCATGACACTCACGTCTTTCTGGCCGGAGGCTGGAGGCAGCGAATTCCATGAGGATAATGGCCGTGTATGGAGCGATTGATGACGAGGCCGCAAGAATCGAATTTTGGACCGCAAAGACCGGTTTAGACGTTGAAGTCTCTTGTTCTCGGATTGTAGCGGCTGACATAGAGCGCGTAGCTTTACATTTTCCTCGTGAACCCTTTGAAATTCGAGTGGATCGAATAGCTCTTGACTCTCCGAGTGGCGATCTGCTTTAAGTTCCTCTAGCCTTGACCGCATTTCTGATGTATCGGATACCAGACGTTGTTGTATAGTAACTATATTCACCGTCTGCGGGTTGTGTCAACTATCTACAGCGAGCGAAGAAAAGGAAAGCTGACAATGAAGTTTTGTCTAGCACGATCGAGCCTGTCGAGATGATTATCCAGTGTTTGGCCAATGCTAGCCCAACGCAATATGCGATAGATGCGCTTCCTCTTGAACTGTCTAAGGAGATCTTCAGCGATTTCGTCGAGCGTGCTGTGCAGGAGACATGAGCGACCAATTTATCCGATCAGGTGCAATAATGATATTTACTTCTTCAGTTCACAAACACTGCTCTCCAATTGATAATCCACCAGATTGCGATCAATATTCTGAATAATCCGTGCTACATCAAGAACTCTTGAGGCGATGTTTCGCGCGCGGTGTTTATTTATATGAGCTTGCTATAAATCCAGAGTAAATTTATGAGATTCAACATTTTCACGAAGCCGAGCGATCACGCACCTGAACAATCTGCACTAATTTTATTGCGGCACTAAAAGCAACGCCTAAGCAAGGGACGAACGGAGCAACAACTGCCGCTGATTCCAGCTGCTGCAAGACCACAAGTACGTTTGCGATTGCATCTGTAGAGGATTTGCAACACCAAGGTGACATTCGAGATAGAGGAACTGTAGCAGCTTAACAGGTCGTCGAGGGATATATGATGCCTCATGCCTTGACGATGTTTTATACCAGAGCATAGATATCCGTAGATACAACCACCACAGTGAGAGAGACGTCGGCGAGATGCTCGAGAGAATCGGAAGGATATCTGGAAAGCCTCGAGGGTATATTAATACTTTGGAGTTCTTGTCAAAACGAACCTCTGGCTCCTCAGGCCTCAGGCCTCAGCATAGCCGCCTTCGCAAGGCTATATTTATGGGTATGCCCGAGAAAACCAATATTGTAGTACCTTCAGATAGACCGAGTCGAACTGGCTTAGAGTTTGGGTGACCGTGGTACAGCCTGAGCACTTGTCAATGGCACGGGGTGACGAGCGTCAGCCTGAAACCTAGAGTAGGATCGATCATACTAGTGATAAGATCGGGACAGGCGCCCTACGGCCCTGAAGTTTGAACGTTGCAAAACAACTGGGCATATACTGATCATGATCGTTATTGATCCTCGAGATCCTGCGACGCGGCAAATATTGAGTCGCAGAGTAAATCGTCATGTGAGGGCATACATACATAGAAGTTTATAGGTGTTGGGGCTTATGCACATATCTCGCTCTTGCATATATCGTAGGATTCTTCACGTAGATCTAGATATCCTGATCCATATACTAATATGGAAGTCTCGAACAGTCCGACCCGACGGTAGCATATAATCCCATATCCGTATATGTATGGCCACCTTTAGTCAACTGCGTGCCTCTGAGATCTATTTTGAATGATGAGTATGGAATAATCTTTCTAACAGTGTGGAATAGGTGACGGATCATATCGATACTTGATGCAATGAGGGCGGCATAGGACAACTTCCATAAGGCGAGGGAAAGGCGGTATTCATGACTCAAACTTGGTTCACATCGCGATGGAGTTTTGGGGAGATTTTCCAAAGACGCCGCCTCGGAACCCTGATAGCCCTGACGATGTGGTTAATATGCCCGGTTGAGAAGGAATTTCGATTTCTACGATTTGGCACTCTCACCTTGGCTTGGCTTCCTGTTTGTGCTGCGAGTGCGGGCGGCCCGAACGAAGCCAGATTTTGTACCATTTCGAAGAACTTGTAACGGAGCGGTCGTGGCACTACGTACGTATCGAATTAATTAGAATAACCCACATGCACAGTCGCGCAAGACTGACTTGGTATTGAGTGACGGGTAATGGAATAGACACTGGAACCGCTGATGGCTTGTCTTGCACTGTTTCCCTTCTTCCTGACTTGTTACGTTTCCGTCTCCCGGTCCTTGACACCGAGATCCGAAATTTCTGCTGAATAGCGTCTTGAGGTTATTGAAGTACCCATCTACCCGCGTTCGAATGTGCCTGAACATGTCTGCTAGCTGGCTTCGTGCTTGCGAAGCATGATATTCTATGCGCTGTTGCATGGCGATCAAACTCGACACCTGTCAAATGCACGACTCCTCAGTACTGCACCACTTAGGTTGACAAATATGTGATAGAAGAATGACCTCAAACTTTTGCCGAGCGTACTCGAGCATTTCAAGATGCTCATCCAGTTTTTTGCTGATGCTGGCAACGTGGACGAGGCGGTAAAGTCGCGTTTTCTTCGTCTGTTTTTCGATATCGCAGTGGATGTCTTCGAGTGTGCTGGTAACACATTGCTGAGTATCAGGCCATATAGGAGTATGCCAACAAAAAGTCTCGCCTCTTCAACTCATCGATGTTCTCTTTAAGTAGAGGTTCCATTTCATCGTGTCGAGTGTGCGAAACTGTTTTCTTGAGATCCTTTACGCGCTGGGCAATGCCCTTGGCTCGGCTCTGATTGAGGTTCATTTGCTGACACGTTATCGCGTCAGGACACTCACATAGAAACACAGTTGATCTAGAACGCACCTTCACAACATCAACAACCCCCATTGCAGAACTGAGGGCGAGCCCGAGGTAAGGTACGAAAGGTGCAACGGACAGTACATCTTGCATTTGTTGCAGGACTGTGAGTAAATTGGAACATACGTCGACGGCAGTGTCACTTTTTCGCGGAGACATTGAAGACGATGTGGTTTTTGGTACGAGTGGATACAAAGTGATTCTGGTCAAGGCAGTGGAAGATGTGCATATACATGCTCGAGCTGCCGCAGCTGTGTGCGAACATCCCCACAGTAGTGGTGAATGGAGGTTCGAACGATTATGGATATCTGGAACACACGTTGGCGTGCAGTATATTAGATGATCAGCTCTAGATAGGACACTCTAGTTGCATGCGTTTCATGGGGGAGTTTGAGGCTGAAGGAGCTGGACGGTATCGTGCGCTCGGATGACTGCGTGAGGTAAAAGATGAGTGTCCAAGCCATATTCCTTAACGGCACCCGTTTACGAAATATGAAACAATGGGTGGGAACTTGATCTGGACTTTCAATTTCCCAGTGAGCTGCACCGTCAGAACATCCTATGCAGCTCTGCGCACCTTTGAAGAATGATCCTCTAGTGCACTGATCCTAGGATGTTCGGCGGCAAGTGAACCCGGCGACGGCGACCCGTTAATAGTTGAAATTAATAGATGACGTACCAAGTTGGATATACGCTGCGGGTATCCTAGAACACGATGTAGGCATGCGTAATGGCGCGAGCTATAAACCACTGGATATCCTCGGCTTTTCCATGTGCGGTAAGCGTGGCTCGTCGTGACCGTCGTGATGACACTACATGCATGCGTCTTCCGGCAGGCGCATCACCTAAGTCGCAATTCAAAGGAGGCTGTACGTTCGTGATTGCCATCTTACGCAACGCTGAGATAGAAACGATACTGACAGGTGCGTTGGTGCACTGAACAGATATTACTCACCGACTTCCATCCACGACGGCGCCGATGACTGGATTCTGTGTTCCTCGGCGTTTTCTACTTGCGTCTGGGATCTGTCTTGTCCAAGTTAAAACGTGGATAGATAATACACATACTATGCGCGGGCGCCCTGAAAGATATCCAGGATATCCATGTCGATATCCATATGTCGTGTTTTAAGTGTGTTTGTAGGACCTGATGTCGATGGATCGTGTGATGCTGCTCCGATGCTCGTCAGCGATACTGTTGTGCATTTTGAATACCAGGCAGATCTCGCGACGGAATCACTCACATATTGAGTGCCATCAGCGTGATCTACCGATTCATGTTCTTCACATGCATGTCGATGATACACATTTACGACGCACTGGCCCAAGTCCTCTTTACTGCGCGCACCAAATGTGAACCTCAGTGAGTACGCGCGGTAAGGAAGACTTAAAACCCAAGAGACCGTACAAAGAAGACAGTATTGAGACAACGGAAGAAGGATTAGTCAACAATGAACCACGACAATTGAAACGAATCATTGTGAACTAACTTGTCGATTGACAAGTCCGTCTAACTAGAGCGTTTTGGCTGTACAGTGCGCAGTCAGTCAATGACAATTCAGAGATATACTTGGCGAGCCTACTACACTCACAATCTGCGAGGCTCGCAAGACGGCGCGGCACTCTTGCTCTCGGCAAGCTGCGGCTCGAACGAGTGATGGTTCTGGAAGCCTCATAAGCTGGAAGCACGAACAACGCAAGGAGCCGCACCTAAGATTGGGTAGTAGTCCTACATCATGTCAACCTTGTTCAGGGACCGTAATTCTCACACTTATTCGTAGCTTTTGACACAGATGTTGTGCGTTTGGGCTTTGTGGTTGCAGAAATGAATCCAGGCGTTCGAGGCGCAACAGAATCTCTTCGCGTTGCCGAATCTCGTTCTTAGACGTATACCACCCATTTGCATATAGACCAATAGTGCATTGCTCGTGATCTGAGACAGCACATCAGGAATGATTGGATCTGAGCCTTATATTGATAACAAACCCGAAAACTTCGCTTGGCGAACTCCAAGGTTGCAAGATGTTCGTCAAATTTCCGAATCGTGTCCATGCAGTCTGTGCGGCGGTGAAGAGGTTTGCTTTTCACGTGCGAATTGAGGTCATGTATGATTTCGTGCAGAGTTCTGATGCACAGTGATTGAAGTCGGTGACGTGTTTCAGCTGCAACAACACTCACTTTTTTAGTTTGTCAATGTTTGCATGGATTTGAGCAGAGATCCATACTGGTCTAGGTTTAGACCGCCTGTGCCTCCTACAGGACCATCTTTCAGTACTAGTGAGTGTCAAAGTTGGTAGGAATATTTACAGGCACGCCAGGTAAACAGTCTGTGCAACAGCCACCTTGTCTTGGCCATGATGCACCATTTACGTCGAGGGTAGTCTTTTGATAAGTTATTTGAAGGCGGACTCGATGTCAAAATGCATGAGACATGTAGCAAACCACTGTGTGCTCGTCCTTATATCAAGACCATTAGTGGATATCCTCCTACCTCAGGGATGACCGAGAAGACGAGCGGACAACTGCATGAAGCAGAAGACCTAGCCACCACCTCAAGGCCGCGAGATATCCGGAATTCATAGGTGGAATTCGTGGACGTCAGGCGAGTCGAGGACATGGGCGGTGTGAGAGGCGTCGCAGATCATTCGGGATAGACTTTTCAGCAAGATATTCCAGACAAATGGTGAATATAAGGAAAACAGCTTGAGCAAGACTTCGTGAGGAGTTGCGCCACGGTTGCTATGATTGAGAGGGTTTGGCGCCCGTCATCTAGATTGCATATGAGTCTGCTAAGGCCTTGCCGGCGGTTGATGGAGTCACACTTACTTGAGTCGAACGTTGAGGACACTGCTCCAATGGGCGAGACAAACGTGGCCATTGGCACATCTTCCGTGACGAGGCGAGTCTCTGAAGAGCTCTGAAGACTTCGCGGACACATGGGATGATTCTATCCTTAATTGGTCAGCATTAATATTACCTTTGACGCCCTCAACAGTTTCGGTCGGAGGATTGGACTTGACATTTCTCGCTGGCAGGTTTGTATTGTGGTCCTGTCGTTGGCCAGGAAAATGACCTTCCCAGGACCCCCGGATATTGAAACACGATGAACCATTCACGCGATTGGCAGGCGCTATGCGACAACGTCTGCTCCACCTCGCAAGCCGCCGAGAGGCCCGAGAGTGCGGTTTTTCCGCGGCTTCCAATCGTGGGCGGGTCGCAATGCTGGTCTCGGGTTGCGCGAACAGGAATGGCTATGCTTACTGGCCGGATATCTACAAGCTGATCGGTGTATCCTGATATGGAAATACAGGGCGACGTTGAATGGGAAGGCTGTCTGGGGGTTGGGAATAGGGAGACTGTGTGGGGATAGAGGCCTGTCAGGAGAGGCCCAGGCAAGGAGACGGTCAGTAAGTACCCGGTCACTACTGTCAGTACTGACGTCAAAAACGGTAGACCCTGCCGCATCGCCGAGTTCGAGAGCGTTGATTGCTCCACAAGAACGCGCTCACATAGCTTCACCTTCGCTTCGCAGCCACTCCACTCATTCAAAACTTCCGTTCCCTGCTGCGCACCCTGTTCTCCCTCCGCCATGTCTCTCCCCGACCTGCGTCGCCCGAGGGCAATCAACGACTACCGCCCGCTCTCCTACCCATCCAGTGTCCTTGCTACGTCCACCTCAGTCCCGTCCACCCGCCGCATCGCCAGCTTCGCCAGCTATGGGACTAGTAGCACCCCCTCGTTATCTGCGGTATGTCCCCTTCACTTCCGGCGCACACACCAAATGGACTGGTGTTTGGTTAGCTCGATTCGCCATATCTTGGTGTGGGCCGTCCTCTGCTACTCGGACACGAGGTAAGCTGCAAACCCAGATCGCGTCATGGCCCACAAAGCTTCATGTGATCTCTGAGCAGTATGCGCTCTCTGCGGACCCCCAAGAGTGGGGAACCGACCTCTCTCCGGATCTCGTAGAGGCCGACGACATCCTACACACACCCGATCCTGCCGACTCTGACAAGACCCGCATCGACAAACACGCGATTTCGTGGCGGGGGCTCATAAACGTCGGGACGCTCGTCGTGATAGTCTTCTCCCTTTTGATGTTATTGTGAGTCCTTCCGGATATCACGATATCGTGCGTGAAAATTCCTGTCTGCACTGGTAGTGGCAGAATGGGTGCCTACTCGACCCCGATATCCTGGCCAAGCGCTGTCGTGAAACGCGTGTACGGGACGTGTGGCAGCCGTCTCTTCTCCGCGTGCTTCTAACTCTGGGCAACCCCTTTCTCCGCCCTTCGTTCCATGCAGTGCTTCCATTACTGACAGAGTCCGACAGTGCCGGATATCCAATCTTTACTTATTATTCATCCTCTCATTCCTCAACACTCGGCGCGTTCAACCTAGGCGGCATTAACGCGTCAGGCCAGGCACGTCGGCGGCTTTACGTCCCATCTATCGTCGCCTTGTGTTCACACTCTTCTGCTCGGCATAGGTCCCTAGGATACCAGGCAACTTCGGCCTTATTGATCTAGATACCCCCCAGTCGGCACATTCCAAACCCTCATGGCAGGATGGCAAAGACTGGGATCTCGTCTTCTCGGACGAGTTCAACATGGATGGGCGCACGTTCTGGCCAGGAGACGACCCGTACTGGGAGGCGGTGAATCTGCACTATTGGGAGACAAACAATCTCGAGTGGTATGATCCCGCGGCGATCACAACACAAGGCGGTGATCTCGTCATCACGCTGTCTCAGAAAGACACACACAATCTGCAGTATCAGGGTGGTGAGTGTGTTTGTTCTCAGGAGTGGAGGCAGTGTTAAGCCTTCCGAGATAGGGATGATGTCAACGTGGAACAAGTTCTGCTTCACAGGCGGATACATCGAGGCAAACGTGTCGCTCCCAGGCTTGAACAACGTCCTCGGGCTCTGGCCTGCCATATGGACCATGGGCAACCTTGGCCGTGCAGGCTACGGCGCGTCCCTCGAGGGCATGGTTGGTGGTCCCCACCCTCCTTCTCAATTCAATCGCTTACAGTCGTACAGTGGCCGTATTCATATGATGCATGCGATGTTGGCACTGCGCCAAACCAGACGCACAATGGCCAGCCAGTAGCAGCCACGGTCAATGGCGACCCAGGACACGACGGCGTGCTCTCTTTTCTTCCCGGTCAAAAGCTTTCGCGATGCACCTGCCCAGGCGAGAGCCATCCTGGCCCCAAACACAGCGATGGGTCGTTCGTCGGGCGTTCTGCGCCAGAGATAGACATGTTCGAGGCGCAGATAACCGGCACGGTTTCGCAGGTCTCGCAGTCGGCACAGTGGGCGGTATGTCTTTCTTCCAGTTGTTGTGAGGTACAGTTGATGCTCATATATGCGATGCAGCCGTTTAATGCCGGCTATATCTGGCTGAATACGACGCAAAACGAGATCATCGCAGACCCGTCGATATCGCAACAGAACACTATGCTGGTGGCATCACGCAGCAGGCAACGTCTGTCGTTACGGCTACGAACCCAGAGTGCTATGAGGGCGACGGTGGATGTTCTCGATCTACGGGTTTGAGTATCAGCCTGGTTTCGACAATGCTGTGAGTACGATTCCGTTCATCTTTCGCTGCTGCTTAGCATGCTTTGGTAGTACATCACCTGGATTTCGAACGACAAGGTTTCCTGGACGCTCAATGTCGCAGGCATGGCGCGGACCCTTCGTAGAGATCTCAGCACGCCCCGTCTCGCAAGAGCCCATGGTCAGTAATCCCGGTTTCAGCCTTGCGCTTGTAAGCCTCGCTGATAATCGTGGAACAGTATGTCATTGCGAATCTCGGGATGTCGTACAACTTCGGAAATGTTGACCTCGCGCACATTCCGTTCCCCGTACACCTCCGCGTCGACTACATTCGTGTTACCAGCCGCACGATCAGCACAACGTCGGGTGCGATCCAGAGAACTTCCCGACGGCAGCATACATCAACGAGTACGTGCAGTCTTCTCTTCTCTCCCTTGGCTCGCTGCTCGGGCCAGTTCCGACAATTGATTCTAATGTCGTTGGCTGTATGGCAGTACTCTGAAGCGTACACTAACCCGAACTTGACGACGTGGCGAGACGACTTTGGACAGCCGTTCCCAAAGAGCTCGTTCCTCGGCCAGTGCTGAAGGGCTAGAACGAACACCACCATTGCAAACCGCAGCCGAATCAGCGGCACCGTGCCGCTGTGTACTATGCGAGAACCCACGCCAATGTCTCCGCTGTGATACCCCTTGCCAACATTGCCGCCAGGCTCCCACACCTTGGACACTGTGCGAAAGCGCGTTCAAATGCCGCAAATGCGGGATGGTACCTGACTCTTCCAGTGGGTTCTTCCAAGCTTCACGTCCGTGCCCAACGAACTTTCTTGCACTTCGCTATCCGTATCTCGTGCTTTCCTGTGTAGACACTCTCCTACCTCAGACACTCGCATTATCGCATCTGTACTTACTCACACGCATGATCCCGCGCGGTTTTGGACTATAGACACTCATACTAGGACTATTGATAGTGCATGTATTAATCCTGCCTTGCCTCGACGTTGGGATGCCCTGTCTGGTAGGCACAGGCTTTGTTCCGCGCCTTCGACTGCTATTGGAGATAGCGAGATAGAAGCATAGAAGCATTGTCAGATTTGACCGTGGACTGGTATGTACAGCAGCCGCGGTGTGGACACTACTCGGAACACTCCTAGAGGCCGCGGAGAAAGAGGCCTGGTCCGGGACCACATCCTGAGGCGGCAGAATAACTAAAGGCGATCCGCTGGAAGAAGATCTGCCATTGTCGGATATACAGATTGCCATCGCTGCCTCGTGGATATCGCACGGTGGCACCGATCAACGCACCGCGACGCTCCTAGGGCACGACCGCGGCCTCCGGCAGCGGGGGCGGGGGCGGGGGCGGAGGCGGCGCGGGCCTCGGGGCGTTCGGCATGAATGTGCGCCTGCGCGGATGTCCAGTCATTTCCGGACACAGACACGCGCAGAGACGCACCGGTTGAGCACGAGCCCCTTGAGCGCGCGGATCTCGCGCCGCACGTCCTCCCCCTCCGCGGGGAGCGCCGCGCCGAACCCGGAGGCGTGCGTGCGGAAGCCGGTGTACGTCTGCGTCGCGATGTAGCCTGTCAGATCCGCGAGCGCCTGGAGCGTGTGTGCGCGGGGCGTGCTTGACAGGGCCGGGTCGGGCGCGGGCGCGGGCAGGGCGTGCTTGAGTGTGCCCAGGCTGGAGAGGAGCGGCACGGGCGAAGGTGGTGCGGGTGCGGCGTAGACCAGAGGCTGGTGCCGTCCGCGGCTTCGCGGTGGAAGAGCGGGCTTGTGGAGAGGGCCTGCCAGAGGCGCGTCTGGGGCGGGACGTGAGTGGACATGCGACGATTGCGGATAGACAGAGATGCGTACGTCGTGCTGCGTGCCCTCCGCCGAGTCCGCTAGCCACGCGAATTTTGTGTCCAGCGCGTGGAAGAGCACCTCCGTCGTGGCCTTCTGGCCTTGTGCGGTGAGGTCTGCGATGCCGCAGCGCAGCAGGGTGGAGTCCGGGATATCTTGGCGGCCCTCACTCGCCGCGACGAGCTCGTCCAGAGTATGACAGTGCCCATACTGAGCGTCCTTGTACGGCTCTGGGTGGGGCAGCACGGCGAACGTGGCGGATTGCGTCTCCTTCAAGGATGTCAGAGAGTTTGTGAGCTTCCCCAGAAGATCTCGCTGGTGTGTGCGCAGCGAATGCCGCGCGTGGAAGGTCTGCGCGATCCTGGGGTAGAGGAACCGCTGGTGGTGCGGCGCTGAGTACGAGCGACACAGTGTGCTGGGCGACATACGAAGTATATCAAGAGCAGCGTGACAGAGCCTCCTGCGACCCAGCTCACGATGCGTGCAGCGCCGACGAGGAGATTCGGCAGGTTGGAGGGCGACGGTTGCGGGTACGTCCGTGGAGGGACCAGCGGGATTTGTGGAGGCTGTATCGACGTGTTCAGTGGATAGAGCGAGGCGGTAGCTTTCAGTGCTTGCGCATACGCACCAGCTCCTGCAGCAACCCGTCAATCTCGACTTGGCTCAGGCCTTTCTCGGTGAGGAACCTCCGCTTTGCGATGGCATCTTCGTGTTGCACTTGAGGCGAGTGCAGGAACGCCCGGGCTTTTTCCAGGAGCTCCTCCCTGTTCACAGTCGACTCCGTGGAAGCTGTGGCATCAGAAGGAGACGAAGGGGTTTGTGGCGGTTGCGGCTCCTGGACGCTGGCGTCGTCGGCCATGGTCGCATACAGACTCGTATTTGGGCGTCTCCACGCGGAGTACTGTCACGGACACGTGCGCGCTCGATCGCGAGCATGACCGTGACGGCGCCTTCTGAATCTTAGCCGGCGACTTCGAGTTCAATACGAGTCGGAGCACGTCCTCTTTCATTTTATTTACTCTTACTCTATCTGTCATACTCTTTTCTCTAAAGCGTCTTCCAAGTACTCACAGAGTTATCTGTTGGCGGGCCTGTCTATGTAAGACAGCACGCATGTCCTACCAGTTTCTGCGTTGACCAACTCTACTGCCGCGTTGATATTTGCCGGAGCTTACAGTGCACAGCCGTTGCCCTATCATTCGGGAGTGCCGCTGCCAATGAAGTCGCGGGATCATGCACACACCTCCCTTGTCCCCCGTGAGCACAAATCAAGCTAGGTCTAAAATCCACATCCTCCTCGAACTGATAGCGTTCTGCACGCTCCTTCTAGATGCCCCTGCGGGCGGGCTGCTATAGGTACGCGTCATCTTGGAGCGTTTTTCCGTCTCTTCAGGTAAATCAGTCTCGGTAATTATTCGTTATTAAAACGAGATACACAAGCTGATAATATTATGAAGGTATGCTGGAATAATTCTTGATATTATTTGACGTCCACTGCTTTTATCTCTTCGGAAATTCCGAGAAGCGAACGGTAAAAATGTTCCATTCAATCGCGCCATAATCCTACTGGTATCAACAAACCTGTTCACGGGCCGCATTGCACCACCCCACACTCCGAGCCTGACTGCCCTCCAAGAGGCTATGAATACGATCGGAAAACTCTCCAAGCCTACATCGTCTCCCTTGAGTACACTTCAACAGCCCTCTCTGATGACCATCGTCTACACTATTGCCGCCGTTGGCACTGGGTTGCTCATTTCCTATGTCTACCGCTTTTCCTCATTTATCTGGCTGTATTGCCTGTGTCCTTCCTCCATCCACAGATATCTGCACGGTCCTCCTGCGAGTGCTCTCGTCACCGGGGCATTGGACAGCATAGGCAAAGCTGTCGCTACGGAGCTCTATGGCAAGGGCTTCAATATAATCATCGACGGCCGCACCGAGGATAAAGTACGCCGGGTCGCAGAAGAAATCCGTGCACGCCGTCCGCGCGACGTACGCTATCTTATCGCGGACGCGTCCAAGCCAGGACATGATTTCTCCGCGTTAGTGGAACCGTTCAAGGAGCTCAATATCACCGTCATAGTACACAACGTGGGTGGCTCGATCGGCACACGCGAAAGTGCGCGTTTTATCATCCTCGACCGTATAGCACGCTGATGCGAGCACCAGGGTCGATGGCTGTGCTGAGGATGCCCTCGTCAATGTCGTCCACCTAAACGACATCTTCCCCCTTCTCCTTACGTGCACGCTCCTCCCCTCGCTCCGCGCTTCGGCGCGGCACGGTCCCGTCATGGTGTAGTTCGTCGGCTCGCACGCCGCACAAATGGCTGCACCGCGCATGGCGCTCTACTCCGCCTCCAAGGCCTTCTTCGAGTCCCTCGCGCGCGGACTCGACCTCGACGAGCGCGTCTGGGAGGCTACGGGTGTGTGCTTCGCATATCTTGCCGTCGGCACGGTGTGCTCGAATGCCATGCGTGCGAAGCCGACGCTCTGGATGCCCAGCTCGGGGCGTTTTGCGCAGGCGCAGCTGGTTGCGCGCATCGGCTGCGGGCGGAAGGCGTACGCGCCGTATATGTGGCGTGTGTTTCTCAGGAGCTTGGAGAAGACGGCGTGTATACGCGCGGTCGTACGGCGTAGTATACGCGCGCGGTCGTACGGCGCGTACGACGCGATACAGGCTGTCTCTGAGTCTTGTATTGATCCCGGTACTTGACGTTTGACGTTTGATTTGAATGATACCGATCTGGCTCCATACCTCGTGACTCGGAGTAGGTTCTCAGTACTCGCACGAATGTCAGACAAACAGTACTACTACTAGTCAGTGTTCATCCCTCACTCCCGTACTACAATGGTGACCACTGTTCAAGTCTTAGCTGTTGTCGGGGCGCTCTACCTCATCCCCATCACATATCGCTTTGTTTCTTTCATATGGTTGTATGTCCTCCGACCTTCTTCTGTGCACAATTACCTCCACGGCCCGCCAGCATATGCACTCGTCACCGGGGCCACGGATGGCATTGGCAAGGCCGTTGCGGCGGAGCTGTACGCCCGGGGATTCAACCTCATCGTGCATGGCCGCAATGAGCAGAAGATGCGCAAAGCAATCGACGAGATTCGCGCAGGAGGGACGCGGGACATCCGCTACTTCCTTGCAGATGCTGCAGAGCCCGGGCACGACTTCGCAGGGATGGTAGGGCAATTCAAAGACTTGAACATCACGACTGTCGTGCACAACGTCGGCGGATCGGTGCTCCAGCGGGAGAGGGGAGTGCTCTTCTCGCCCTCCACGGACAGACGTTCTCACACTGGCGCTCGACAGGCTCGACGAGCTCGACGAAGCCGCCGTCGTGAACAACATCCATTGGAACGCGATCTTCCCCCTCCTGCTCACGCGCGCGCTGCTCCCGTCGCTCCGCGCGTCCGCGAGGCACGGCCCCGTGCTCGTGCAGTTCATCGGCTCGCTGGCGGTCGACTCGCCGCCGCCGCGCCATGGGCTCTACGCAGGCTCCAAGGCGTTCCTACAGGCACTCTCGCGCTCGCTCGACCTCGACGAGCGCGTGTGGGGCGCGCCGAGCGGCGTGCGTTTCGCGTACCTCGCCGTCGGCCCGGTCGTCACAAACCTGATGCGAGTGGACGAGAGTCTTGCCTCGCCCAACGTGGTGCCCTTTGCGAAGGCGCTCGTGGCGCGGATGGGGTGTGGGTGGGGGCAGTACTCGCCGTGGATGCCGCATGCTGCCATGCAGTTCATTGGGGAGGTGCTGGGGCGTACTGCGATGGAGAACATCATAGCGAAGCGGGTTGACGGGTTCATTAGCGCTCAGGAGGCGATCGAGAAAAGGGCTGCGTGAGTAATATTGTGCTATGGTCGATGCTGAAGATGACACGTTTAGAATGTGTATCGTACCTGCGACCCGAGTATGCATACTTCGTATTTATAGAGACGCGGTCTTGCTGAGCGGCGTTAGACGTCAGCTGAACGCCCGTCCAAGATTGCCTAGGACACCGGCCGCTGTCAATGGATCTCGGGTTCTATCATCGTCGTTAACGTTGTGCTTCGAGGCTACCGAACAGTCCGAGTTGGTCGGGCGGCGTCCGGTCTCCGGAATACTAGTACTTGGCGGGCCAGCTGCAGCTGGTTGCAGCCAGGTCGGCGTCGATCATACCGTTGCTATCGCAGATCTCGGGCTCGTCGCCACAGATCACGCGATGCTTTGTCCATATCGCGGGAGTATTTGTTTTCAAGGATCCAACACTGTAATTTAGCGACAGAGAGCTCTACTTTCAGCAATTAATCGTCGAATGTTCAAACGTTCACCTGCAGTGCCGAGCATTGTTAGGCACTGAATATTTCGGAGATTACAAGGCGGCGTGGTGACCGTGTGGAGAGCCTGAGATAGCTTCCAAAGTACTTCCGATCGGAGGTGTCTCGAGCGTATATGTAGCGCTAAATGTTGCACTTCGTCCTCCCTCCTTCTCTCAGTCCTGATCCTCGCCACCTCGTTGGCACCCTAGGCTGAACCATGAAGGGCACAGACATTGAGAAGGACGCTCTTCTCCCGACCTCTGCGTCCGTACAGGCAGCACCGCAGCGCCCGTCCCTTTTCAGGAGAGTCGTGGTGTGCGGGACCATATATGTGGCCTATTGCCTGGTTGCCAATGCTTTCACTCGATATGAGCGACTGACTGGGGAGCACGAGTCTTGGGCTTTAGATGCATTCGGTCACAGCGGTTCTCGGGCTCGCAAGGGCATAGAGGGAGAGGAGGCAGAGTCGTTGTATCTGTGAGTGGTTGCGCCTCGAACCAATCCGCAGGTGCTGAAGCAGCACCAGCTCCACGCCAGATGCATACAGCGCACTCGTGGCTTCCAAGGCCTATGCGACCCATCCGCACCTCGCAGGCTCCACCGAGGACTTCGAGGACGCGAAGGTGATCCTGGAGCTGTTTCAGTCCGAATTCGGGATTACCCCGTCATCTGATGTCCCGGTATTCTCTGCTGGGACAGAGGATTCGCGCAGTGCGACTCTGGGTGTGAACAAACTCAAGGGCCCCACGGCATGGATAGACAAGTACTATCCCGTCATGAACACTCCCCTGGATCGCAGCCTCGAGATTCTCGACAGCGAGGGCAAGGTGGAGTGGTCTGCGGACCTGGTGGAGGACGGGGACTCTTTAGATCCGGAGGCTGCACAGTACAGAGATTATGTGCCCACCTTCCACGGCCTGAGCCGTGACGGCGAGGTCGAAGGGCAACTTGTGTACGCGAACTACGGCACGAAGGAGGACTACGACAACCTGTTGTCGGCGGGCGCGAACCTGACCGGGAAGATCGTCCTCGCGCGCTATGGCGGGAATTTCCGTGGACTGAAGGTGCCTTGCTAGCATATATCCATGTTTCTGCTCTCCTAACGAGCGTGTAGATCAAAGGTGCAGAGGAACTCGGTGCTGCAGGCGTTCTGATCTACTCCGACCCTCGTGACGACGGCCCCGTCACTGTGGAAAACGGATACGCACCTTACCCCTATGGTCCTGCGCGCAACCCGAGTGCTGTACAGCGCGGCAGCGTCCAGTTTATATCCTCGTACCCGGGAGACCCCACCACACCTGGAGAGCCGGCGTACGAGAATGCGACCCGCACAGAGGGCGACAACATCCCGAAGATTCCCAGCTTGCCGATCTCATGGTTCAACGCACAGCGCCTGTTTGCGGAGATCGATGATAGCGAGAGCGCGCGCTTGCTCACAGGCAAGCCTAGCGCGAAGACTGTTAAGCTGGTTAACCATGGTATGCGTTCGTCTGTTGGCTCGTGAAGACTTGCTCAGAATGGTGTGTAGTGGACGACAAGGTTATTCCAATTTGGAATACCATGGCCGCTATTCCCGGTCATATCAAGCACGAGACCGTGTTGATTGGGTGCCACCGTGATGGTAGGATATACCACTATCTCTTGGATATCCCCGTCCTTACCGCCCATCATCAGCATGGGTCATGGGAGGCTCCGATCCAGTCTCTGGTACTGTTTCCCTCCACGAGGTCATTCGCGGGTTTGGTGCGCTGCTCAAAAGCGGTTGGAAGCCTTTGAGGAATGTCGTGTTTGCCAGTTGGGATGCCGAAGAGGTAAACACGTCGTCGTGGCTGGAATTGCTGCAACAGTATTGACGGCTGTTGCGACAGTACGGGCTCATTGGCAGCACCGAATGGGCGGAAGACTTCCCAGAATGGATCACCGAGAACGTTGTCGCGTATCTCAACGTCGGTCAGTGTACCGTCCCACGTCTCGCCATCATGCTAAAGCTCATAGTTTTTGCGTGTAGATGTATCCGTGTCTGGGTCTCGCTGGGCCGCATCTGCTTCGCCCTCCCTTGCACACCTCATTCGTCAGGCTGCAATAGATGTGCCTCACCCAACCGCCACTGGCAAGACATTGTGGGACGCGATCAATGACGAGGGGCCTTACACTGGTCCTGCAGACGCAGACTTCGTGGCGACATACGAAGCCGCCCAGAGACAGCAAGCATCGGAGACAAAGGTTTACCCGCTCGGCTCTGGAAGCGACTACACGCCGTTCCTGCAGCATCTTGGTGCAAGTTGTCTGAATACATGATTCTAGTCAGCGATGCTCATGTGCCGTCTTCGGACAGATTGCGAGCGCGGATGAGGGATTCGGCGGTACACCGTCGGATGCTCCCTACCACTACCACTCGATCTACGATTCGGAAAGATGGATGGAGATTTATGGCGATCCTGGCTTCCACCGTCATGTGTGTATATGTGTTCAGCGCATGACAGGGTATACTCACAAGGCTCGTCGCAGGTCGCTGTCGCGAAACATCTTGGCTTGACGGCGCTGCGTGTGGTGGATTCCATAATTCTCCCTCTCAACACGACGCAGTATGCGCTGGAGATTGATAGCTACCTTGACAGGCGCGTCCCCCTTTCACGCTGTCCAGTCGCGGATCTGACTCAACCCATTGAGCAGAGTTGAGAGTATTGCGTTATCCCTCGCGGTTTCTGCAGACTTCTCGGACCTGCGCTCCTCAATTGCGAACCTCCAATCCGCAAGCGCGGCCCTGGACGTCGAGAAGGCAGAGGCCGAGAAGGAGTTCAAGGAGATTCTCGACAGCTTCCGTTCAAGAAGCGCTCTTGTAGGCGCCATAAGACACGCCGCCTACCGGACTGGGTGAAGAAGATTATCGATATCATCCGCCGCGTGAGGCATGGCTCTATCATCGAGAAGTTCATCAAGGCTGCGAAGCGGGTCGAGCGGGCAAACGCGAAGCTCGCTACTTTCGAGCAGGGCTTCATCTCAGAGGAGGGCATCCAGGAGCGCGAATGGTACAAGCACCTCATTGTGCACCAGGCAAGTGGCTCGGTAAGTCCTACGATCGACCCCTTTGAGGTCGCGCAGACTTATGGATGGTCCACGCAGGATATGGAGCGACCACGCTTCCCTCCGTAACGGAGGCATTGACCTTTGAGCAAAACGTCACTTTGTCCGAGATCGAGGCGAAGCGGGTGTCCAGTCTGCTCGACAAACTCTCGGCTTCGCTCGCAGCCTGATGGGTGGGTTGTCAAAGACGAACATAGTCGTGTACAGTGTTTCTTGATCTGCGTATCACACGATATTGTACCATGAGCCAGCGCTACGTTCTCGAACTTCTTGGCACAAGAATGGGTCGTGGTGTCGCTGGATATCTGTTGCATGTGGGCGGCGTTCTGCGTTACATAAATACATCGTCTACACGCATATCTTTCGGGAGTACATGCTATGCTGACTGCTATTAGTGCCGGAGAACTTGACAGGGATACTTAGATGCTTACGTGTTCAACTAGCATACTCAAGACTGGATCGCTGTCGTGAGCCGGTCAAGCCTAGGCCAGTACAGTTTTCAGGACCAGGAAATATACCCGTGCTGCAAGTACTGAAGGGGTCTGTTCCGAATATGCACCTAGGGGAGGGTCAGAACGCGCCCTATGGTCTATTCTCAACCTAGAAGAGGGAAGCGTCAGGCAACACTTCCTTCAAAGCCAAACTTCTCGAATGGACATCCCGATGAATGGCAGCTCCGGTTACACTCTGTTAAAAACTCAAATCTAAGGGTGGTCAGCACCAAAGGATCTTCATGTGTATGTGCATATGAAGTCGAGTACCGTCCATCAAGCACATTAACCGGCAACGAGGGGAAAGATAAATCTGATTAAGAAGCCTCGTCCTTCAATCGGTGTTCCTTTATGAGCTTCTTCAGAGTCTCCCAGCCTATCGGATGCTCGCGCTCGCAGTGCTCAACCAGTTCCTCCAGAGTTGCATCGACGAAAGGCTGTGGAGCTTCCGTCGTGATACCCCTGAGATAACGGGTTCTGGATACACTACGATGAGACGTGAGGCAGTGGAATGCAAAGGAGGGTACTCGCCGGCACATGCAACACGTGAGCTGTACTACCCCGTTCTCCTCCTCATCTTCGTCGAAGTTCTGCTCCAGGCAATCCTGCACGAATTGGCTTTCATCCTGATCGACAGACACCTGAGGGTCAGTAGGCGCGGGTTCCACGTGTGCCGATGCTGCCTGCGCGATCTCCGTATGTGCGGGCTCTACCTGTATAGGCTCAGATTCCGCAGGTTCTGCGTGTGTGGGCGCTGTAAGGGTTTCATTAGTCAGATTTGTGATGATGCCTGCCGCTTCGATGCTAAAGCAGGCATCGAAAGCTCTGATCCTCTTCACGCACCGGCTGCACCACAGCTTCGTGCAATTCTTCTGACACTGGTCCACTTGGGACTGCTGGCAGCATCTCAGAGTCCAGCCGTCGTTTTTTTCTGGGAGCCTCCACGGAGTCACCCTCCAGGGTAAGGTCGATCATTGCTATGCGAGGAGTTGTGCCCGTGCTCCTACTATCTGGGCCCTGTATCAGGTTCTGAACGAGTCCGGACGGCGAGGGCATGGTCGGTGAATTTTCCGCGATCTGCGTGGTAGAGGCTAATGGTATGCTCGGGCTTCTGCCGCCAGTCGTGGAAACGCCGGAACTGCTGAGCATCGGGGAGGTATGTTGTGACTGCAGGGTGGATGTGGTTGGAGAAATGGGAGGTTGTGCGAACGGGGACTTCGTAACGCAAGATTATGAGCAACTCTGATACCAAGAATGAAAGACGAACCATCATGTATGTTTGCCTCGATGGTGCACTACCCACAGCCATGGGGAGAAGCTACGAAAGAATTCGAAGCGGTTGAACCTACTCGATAAAGAATCATACATACCACTGCGCGAGGAGTCGGTATATCCTGCCGGAAGGTTTCGGTGGGATATCTCTCGCGAGGTACAAACATATTGGGTCTCTATAATAGATGTCAAAATCACAGAAATTGACCGAGATAAAGTTGTAAGCACCATTGCAACAGGTACTTGGCCTGGAAATTCAAGGATCAAGAAAACGTATGGATATTCCATGACATACTTACCGTGATGACCGCTAATCTGGGGTACTGAACTTTGTCCTCCGGACCTCGGGTCGGGAGCAGTGGGCATCTTTGGCGCACTGGAAGGACGACGAGGTCTGGCAAGTCTCTCGCGTAAAGCCATAACTTCCTGGACTCTAAATAACAGCGTGTAGGACAAGGAATTTGAGAAAAGTCGTGAGCACTCACGCTTGCTGGTATTTAGACAACAATGTCTGGCGATCTCCCTCGAGAAGCCGAACATGATTTCGCAACTCGCGGATACTCTGCGAATGATCATTGGCGGCAATCGTCTCGTTTTGTATGTATATCAAGTGTGCGAGGTTGGCGTTGTCCGAGAACAATTTGGCATTCTCAGTCTTCAGTTGAGCATTTGCGATCTCGAGTGCTTGTAGTTGCTGGTGCATCGCAGGAGAATAGCCTAGCTCGTCGAGGCAGCCATTCATTGTCGACGACATTATCTGCATTACTCTAGCGCGTGTATCGATATTTTGATTACTATCCCGAGGAATTCAGTGTCTTGTCTAGGTCAAGGTCAAAAAGCAACACGCACCCATTATTGGAGCTGGAGACAGATGGGGCATTACTGGAGGCATTCTGAGTCCCATCTACGCTCATGATTGATAGTAAAGGAATAAAATATGAGAGAGGGCCGTAAACGTGTGGTACAAATGCAACGGTTAGGTCAGAGGTAGTTCAAAAGCGAGAGACGTGATGCCCGTTTGCAACGATGAGAGGATTACCAAAAGGGGTAACCCGTATGTTCACCAGGCCTCGTCACGTCCGATCCACGTATGCTACTCAGTGTTTGATGCGTACGTCTGCGCGCGGTCTCGCATGCCTTCCGACATATCTCTTGCCAACAATATTGAATACATCAGTCACAGGAACATGGGCGCATGGCTACTATGTGTGGCCATAGTACTAGTCCTAGGACTGGGCCTAAGGCTCGGGAGTGATGATACTTGTCAATGATACCACATGTTCTCCACGACTCCAGATTACACAGCTTGCGCTCTTCGAGTCATGGCAGCGCATTGATCAGCCACTCAAGCTCAAGCTCAAGCCTCAAGTAGCATGACATGTATGTGTGGCGAATATCAAACTAGCGCCAATGAGATTGACCGGGCCGTTGGCTAAAGTGGTAGAAGCTATCTGATATGTGCGCGCTCCAGACCTCAGAAGTTCCATTGTGCAAAGGTCATTGTCTTCCTGCGGTACGCCATTGTTGCCTCCTCACCTCTAAGCGTCAATCAGCCTACTCTATCCAGGACTCCGAGTCTCCGACAATATTCAGCCGTAGACACATATATAATTCGGGGAAAATTGGGTGCAGTTGTGTACGACTGATGCATATGTTATGATGGACTTGAGGCGAAACTTGAGGATGCGCCGTGTCAGGAGGGGAGGCTGTATGGAGATCCGGTGCTTGGGCCCGCTTCCTTATATGGAAATAATTCTGGATGCTGGGTGGCGGCGGCTCCTCGCCGGGTTCCCCACGGCCAGCCTGCTGCGCGTTTGCCGTCAAAAATCGGCCCAACCCAAAGTTCAAGACACCCTAGCTCCTGTGCTTATCCCTCGAACACGCGTTTTTCTGCATCAAGGCGCAGGACGTGGTATGAAGACATGCAGCAAACCTGCCTGAAGAGTTGGGCATCGATGATCTCTTTTATAGGGCAGGCCATTCCTCCAACCACAACAAGCGAAACGTGACGCATACCGGACAAGCTTTCTTTGTCTTATATACCTAAGTTTCGGTCCATTTTCGACCCGCCACCTACAGGCCTAGTCAGCCTCCACCGCGACGCTGTGTCAAATCGACCGGAGCTTTCCCCAATAGCCTGCGCTTTGTCCGCTCCATCACTCCGCTTGTACCGCCAGTGCGTACTTTGTGGCCTCACGGCATCTAGGCTTTTCCACCTGACAGAGTTGTATAAAGGGGGCACAGTGCGTTGGCGTGCCTTCCTACTGCCCTTCTGCTAACTTGAGCCACTCCCTCCGTCATCGTTACGCGACACATCCTGACCATGCCTGCAATAAGAAACATGGTGAGAAGGGCCAAACACAACCCTCCGCCGGATACTTCGAAAGATGATGAGGAAGAGCTTTCATGCAACAAATGCTCCCGCACATTCATTCGAACGTCCGACCTTGCGCGCCACATACAAACTCATTCTGGGAAAAGGTAAAATGCTTGATACGTTGCAGAATATCTTCATCTGATCACAGTATCAGGCCTTTCATATGTAGTCAATGTGGAAAGTCATTCGCTCAGTCGGTCAACTTGAAGACTCACGAAATTATACAGTACGTCTTCACGAAGTCTTCAACGTTCGACTTGTCCGCTAATCTCACGTGATCTCTTTGACAGTACCGGCCTGAAGCCTTTTGTCTGCGACATTGAGCAGTGCACTGCAGCGTTTACGGATCGATCTTCCTTGGCGCGCCACAAGAAGGAGAAGCATGCTCAACGAACTTTCCACTGTCCGACCTCCGGGTGCACTTTCACGTTCGTCTTTATTTAGCCTCGCCGTGTTCACTTCGTGCTAAGACGGCTTATGCACTAGGGCAAAGCGCCGAGCACAGTTTATCGTTCACCTCCGGCAGTCGCATGAACTCGATGATGACGATGTCGACATTAACTCATGCGCCGTGGAGATACCCTTACCGTCCCGCACGCAAAAGAAGAAGCCCGCTTCTGATGCCAGCAAGGGCCTGCCGGTTCCTCAGCCGCCGCCGCCCGCTCGCGTGCCGCCTCTGGTTGGGTGTTCCAAGTCTTCTCCCGGGCCCCCTACGGATTCGCGCGAGACTTCTCCGCGGGCGGTGGAGGCTGGCGGCGAATCCAGTTCTGAAGAAGATATCCCTCTCGCTCAGCAACGAATTAAGCATACGAAAGTGTCTGAAATGGACGAGGATGTCTGTGAGGTTCGTGTGGTATCTCCCCGGGCGGTGTCTCCCAAAGAGCTTCCTAGTGAGTCGACCACCCTCTGTAGCATTTTGGTAAGAGCTGACAGTTTCTCGACACCAGAAAGATTCATCTACGAGGACTACGATTCTCTGTCGCCGGAGTCAGAAGAGGAAGACGACGTGCAAGATGGTTGGGCGACGAGTTCGGATTCGTCAGGATCGAGTGGGTCGGTGCCCATGCTGACCGGCGTGTTCGCTTGGACGCCGCCGCCCCCACGCAACTGAGCGCTCCACTCGCGGACGGGCTGTCAGCAGTTCATTGCATCTGGCATTCCAGACATCGCTGGGATGTGGTTGGACATGTTTTCCGATCCGTCGCAACTGATACAGGACAGCTCTTTATACTATCTTCGTTCGGTAATTGCGCGCTCATCGAGTGTATTTGTTTCTGTGCGTCTCGAGATGACTCACTCAATTGTAATTTACACCATTGCATTTATGCTCACATGCATTACTTCGTACGATATCGCTCGTCAAGATGATGATGATGATGAAGTCAATTAGCGCTTCGAGCGCATGAGCGCTCATGGTGCGCGTACTACAGTCGTATCTACGGTAGGGAGGGGTCGGGCCACCCTTGTACAGTAAGAGTAACAGTATGTAGAATATCTAATGGTGCGCAGGCGCTCGTCAAGAGTAATACATAGCATGTGTTTTCCTGCTTGCATACTATAAGCGCATCAAAGGGAATGCGAGAACATCTTACCCACTTTGTACCAACTTGAGGGGGATCAATTCTTCCTCTTGAGCTCGCACTTCCATCTCGTATTTCATCACCATCGATGCGTCCACCCATGCGCGCCTCTAGCGCATCTGCTGATCGTGAGCAGCCCCTGCGTGCGCCACCGTTAGCGCGAATAGCACGAAATTACTGCTCACGTTGGCCGACCCGCTCTTTTGCGGTGGTCTCATGAGAACGGTCACACATTCCTGGGACTGTCCGTGTAATCTTTCGAGCAAGTTCGGGCGTCCGGCGCTGTCGAGTGCGGCACGACAGGAGGACGCCTTACGTGAGCCGGATTTTGCTTGCTGAGCGAGTCGGCTTACTCCCCTGCTCCGAATCCGACAGGGTTACATCCTATAACTGCTCCATGGCACTGATAATTTCTTACCCTCCATCGCACAATCACCGCGCACCTTGGCTTCACTGAAGTTTCCCTTCCCCCTTTACTAAAACTCATGGTGTACCACAGCGTCGAGGAGAGTCTTGCAGACCTCGCCCTGCTCGACGTGCTCACTTCACCCGACCTCCCCGCAGCCAAGCACGGCTACAAACGGCGTGATTCAGACCTTGATCCTCTCCTGCTTGCAGCGGCCGCATCGTCGGGACCGCATGTCACCCGCAACCACTACGCGCACGATTTCTTTCCCGGCGTCGACGATCCCCGCGCAGAAGGTGCCTGGGACTGGACGAAATGGCAGGGGGACGATGCGCGTTCGCGCCAGGAGCGTAAACCACGTCTCAAGTATGTGAGCAGGCAGGCGCCCCGCAGGCAGCGGTTAAAGGCGATGGGGATAGAAGTGGATGACGGGAAGGAGAACGAGCAGGCGAGAGAGGCAACGGATCCACTTCGGCGTGCGGATAATCTCCCTCTGCCCATCTCTAAACATTCTACTGCACCTCCAGCTGAAGCATTAGCCTCGGCCGCAGTTCCAGCTGCACCGAAAACCCCTTTGCCCGATGGCGACCTCGAGGTCAAGTGCATGGCCCGTACCAGGGTACCTACGCCTCACGGACCGATCTTCCTCCACATCTATCACAATAACCGCGATGACAAGGAACACCTTGCCATTGTCGTAGATCCTGCACAATTCTCTCAAGACGGCCTCCAAGGTGCTCCGCCCATCCGTAGTCGAAGTCTAGATGCCGTCTGGTCGGATACGGAGACAGACATGGACCGTATCACAAGGGGCGCATATATAGGACGGCTCTCCCCGTCCTCACAAAATCCCTCCACTCCAGCTTCCCACCTCACTCACGCCACGGATACCATCCCTTCGCCGCTCGTGCGCATCCATTCCGAGTGTTTCACCGGCGAAACGATCGGCAGTATGCGTTGTGACTGCGGCGAGCAACTCGACGAGGCCATCAGGCTTATATCCCAGCCTATCACCGTCCCCTCCACATCTCCCAATGTACAGCCCACGACGATTCCTGGCCGTGGCGCCGTGGTCTATCTTCGCCAGGAGGGACGCGGAATCGGGCTCCTTTCCAAAATACGCGCCTACAACCTACAGGATCTCGGGCACGACACCGTGACCGCAAACTTGATGCTTGGCTACAAAGCGGACGAGCGAGGCTACGAGATCGCAGGTGCTATTATGCGTGACTTAGGCTTGGGTACGGAGGTGGGAGAGGGTGTGCGTCTGCTGACGAACAACCCGGACAAGGTGCAGGCGCTCGAGAAGGAAGGCATCCGGATCGTCGAGCGGGTCCCCATGATCCCGCGGAGCTGGCGGCGTCGAGCGCACTCGCACGATCCGCACGGGCGTATCAGTGACGATGCGCGCATAGTCGACGCGGAGAAAGAAGTGTCGGATGGGCTTACCATGATTGGTGGTGGTGCGGTATATGGAGAAGACTTGGACAAGTACTTGCGGACGAAAGTTCTTCGAATGGGACATCTGCTTCCCCTCCTCTCCGACGACCATCAATAACCATTCACCAGGACCTCCCGCATTCTATTATTTCATTTATTCGTCAACCTACTCCAACTAGTGCTCATATGTACTGATGACCCATGTAGAACATTTTCTGCCAACAAATCGTAGGGAGCTGTGTACTATGAGAGGAACGTCAATTAGCGGCGTGGTTGAGAGTTTCGCTTGTGGTAGTTGTAGGACAGAATTCGATTTGACTGCGCACGCTGCTCGCACCGCCCGGCGCCAGATTCAGAGTGCGGTGCTGGTGGCTGCTACTCATGCTGTCCCCGAATCGCCGACGGCGTCGATCTTTCCTCCATTCGCTCAGCGCCCACACTAGATTCTGACCGCCATCAGCCTACAGGCCGCAGTGTTGGACGTTGACAAGACACTATGTCGATGTATGATCCTTTAGGTTCGGCTTTCCCTACGGACGACCCTGCGCCATGGCCGACAACACCACATTCACCTCACACGCCCATTCCCAATCTCCCTCGCCCTTCGCCCTCACACCTTGACGTCTCCAAGAATGGCTCTGGACTGTATGGAAAGGAACCACAAATCTATGGGCAGCCCGAGCCGGGGCTCATTTCACCTCGTGTCACGACCGCTTCGAATGGCTCGAGGTTCGAGAAAGCGGAGCCGTATCTCAGAGTTAGGATTACAGGACTGGACAGGAACAGACGAGACATTCTTATGAAGTTGGATGCGCAGGTCAGGAGTGATTGATGTTTGCGGTGTTGGTGCTATCCCGCTGACACGGTGCATGTACCTCAGACGAACCTTTCAAACTTCACCGGAACGACATACCGCAATGTGTCGCGGTCGTACCTGGAGTTCCAGCAGTTTTACGAGGCTATCGTGCATAGCAACCCACAGACCATAGTCCCGGCCCTTCCCCTTCCGCGTACCTCTGCGCCAACGGACGAGGAAGACGACCGTTTGGTCAAAATCATGTTACAGCGCTGGTTAACGAGGATATGCGAAGACCCCATCCTCTTGTATGAGGAAGAAGTCCGCTCGTTCATCGAGAGCGACTTTGGCTACCAGCCGACTCCGAACACGCGACGCAGGGCCTCGTCTGGGTTCAGCCTTGTTCGCACACGAGTACCCGACGAGGACGAGGAACTCCAGCGTGCGCGCTTCGAACTGACGAAACTAGAGACTCAATACTTCGAGGCTGCCAAGGCGATCGACAAACTGTCGCGGACCCGAAAAAGTATGTGTCATCGTTCGCCATTGCCCCGCAGGCATCTGACTGTCGCTGCAGTACTCGCAACCGTCCGAGCGGAGATGGGGAACAAGCTGGTCAACGTTGCGACCACAGAGGCACATCCGCCGCTGGGAGCTGCTCTGCAGAAAACAGGCAGGGCGTGGCATAGTCTGGCCGATCTGGACCAGGCCCAAGGTATCAGCGAGTGTGTAATTGTTGGTGATTCGCTTGGTTACCAATCCCTCAATGCGCGGTCGGCGAAGGAAACGCTCCAGCAGCGGACCGCTGTGCTGGAAGAGTATCAGGCGGCGGTCAAGGGTACGATCTCGAAACGAAGAAACATGGAGCGCTTGAAGGCCAGCAGCAACATTAGACCCGAGCGAGTTGACGAAGCGTTGGAGGAGATGGAGGAGGTATGTATAATATATCCAACCAGTTGACTTGTTGGCTTACAGGATATGCACAGGCGAACAAATACGAGCAGGTCTTAGCGAGACGAGCAGATGGCATATCGCAAAACCTCCACCGGGCTCTCGACAGACATAATCGTCTTGTTACTGAGGATGTTACGGCAGCTCTGGTAGAGCACGTCCGTTCGTCCATCATGTATGAACGACAACTCTTGCGGGAGCTCGAGGCTCTCAGGCCAGATGTTAATAATGCTGCCAAAACGTTCATCCCGACCAAGTCGAACGGCGCGCCTCGTCCCTCATTTGTGCCACAGTTGGAGGACTTCACGAAGTCACCCATCCCCCGTCCTGCTTCAGGACCGCCGTCGGACAAATTCAAGGCCCCCGCGGCTTCCTCCCCTCCACCATTGCCCGTGAATGGCTTCTCGTACCCAGCTCCCCGTTCGTCCTCACCATTTACTTCGTCGCCAAGTACGCCTAGGAGTTCCTTACCGCCGCAGTCTCCAGGTGCGGGCCCGTCGTCTCCGGTGCCTTCGCAGACTACCTTCACGTCACCCCTCATTAATGGGCCTCCGCTGGGCGGCAGATTTGTCGATGGCACTAAGTCGATGTTCATCAAGCCGTCGCCGTCGCCGTTGGGCCCTTCTCCGACCATCTCACACTTCCCCCGTTCTCCAGCGCTCTCCGGTAGGGTGGTGCCCGACTCTCCGCTGCATGCGCCTACCGTACACGCAGGTGCAAGCTCACCGCATCCACTTGCAGACCCATTGTTGGGTCGCGTGGCGTCGCCGACGTCGCATGCCGCCAACGGTCGCTCCACACCTGCGGAAGACTTGGATCCTCTAGGTATGGGTAAGCCAGTCACCATGTCAAGCTCTGTGCGACTGCCAACCCGGCCACGGCTCGACGCACGGGAGGCCGCAAGCAAGCTCGCAAACATGTTCTAGGGGAGCGCGTTGTCATTGTTACGGGTAGACCGTTGTCGCATGTAATGCGAACATTTGCATCGGGATTCCACTATTTATGTAGCGATACGGTTTTTGTTGCGAGTGGTGGTCGACACTGAAGGGTTCCAGCCATGCGGCCGTTGTGTTCTACACCTGCCGCGGTCACTGCCTCCCCACATCGTACGCGTTGGTCGAGGATTTGTTAGCCTAGCATACATTTGATGGTATTCGATGTCGGGTATTCACTCCCTCACTGCTCCATTCGAATCCGACATCCTACAACAACCCCTTCAACACATCCACAATTTTGTCTCCTATCTCAGTTGTCTTGACAGTCCCGCCCAAGTCTGCCGTCCTGAACTCCTCTCCACCCTTGTCCTTCAGGTCGAGCACCTTGCGCACAGCAAGCTCAATCAGTTGAGCGTATCGCTCAAGCCCTAGGGAGTATCGGAGGAGCATAGCGGCGCTGAGAATCGTCCCAACAGGGTTTGCAATGCCGCGACCTGCGATATCGGGTGCGGAGCCGTGAATGGGCTCGTAGATACCGGATGTGGGTTTGAAAGAGGGCGACTTATAGTCTGCCACAGACGGGGCACCCGCAAGGGATGCGGACGGGAGCAGGCCAAGAGAGCCGGGAATCACGCTCACTTCGTCGGAGAGGCTGCGGGAACTTCAGCATGGGTGATCTTCAGTCAAGTGTTGCAACTGACATGTCTCCGAACAGATTTTCCGTCAAGACGACGCCGTTAAGTTTCTTCGGGTTCGCGACCATGACCATCGATGCGGAATCGACGAGGGTGTGGTCGAGCGAAAGCTGCGGATACTCGGCCTGCATCGTCTCGACGACGACTTTCCTCCACAGGCGCGAGCTCGCGAGCACATTTGCCTTGTCGATAGAGTGCACTGCGAGGGGCGGGTTCGCCGTGAGGGCAATCTGTGCTGCGACACGCGTGATACGCTGCACTTCCGCAATGGTGTACAGCATCGTGTCGTACGCGGCGTCCACCTGCGGCTCTACGCCGAGTTCTTTTCGCGGGCCGAAGTATGCGCCACCGATAAGCTCACGCACGACGATGATGTCTACGCCCTGCGCGACGGACGGCTTGAGTGGTGAGTTCGCGAGCAAGGAGTCGGACGCGAAATTTGCGGGACGGATGTTCGCGTAGAGCCCGAGTGCTTTGCGGAGCCCCAAGAGCCCCTGCTCGGGGCGCACTTTGCTGTCCACATCCCATTTTGGACCACCGATTGAACCTACATGTAATGTGAGCTCGGACGTGCGTAGGCTCGAGCGACGAGGCGTACCCATGAGAACTGCGTCGGCTTCTTTACATGCCTTGAGGGTGCTCTCCGGCAGAGGCTCGCCGACAGCGTCGATGGCGCATCCTCCGTATAGGTACGACTGGAGCTTGAGCTCTACATCGGGAGACGTAGCTGAGATGAGCTCGAGCACTTTTATTGCTTCTGCGATGACCTCCGGACCTAAGAAAGGTAGGTCAGCATGAGATGGTTTCTTTCAAAGTCAAGTCACAGTAGTACCGATCCCATCGCCTGGCAAGACGGCAATTTGGAAACTGATGATCAGTGGACTCAGTCCGCGGCAGACGAGCGTCGGTGAGTCGGATAAGAAAGCTCACATCTTCTTGGCCATGATCAGCGACAGAAATGAATGTACAGCGCAAGTAGCTTGTCCGGAGGTGAGAGTAGCGCAGAAGACGCAGTGAGGGCGATTGCAAGACGATTTATGACTCGGCCTGCAGTCTCCTGACCATCGTGAACAGTAACTCCGAGTGTTCCCGGGGTGGTAAGTTCAATTCTCCCTGTTCGACCCACCAGCTAAGAATAACCAGATGTCACACTGGACGAGAGGTCTGGCCAGTTTATGTGCACGAAGCCTGAGTTGCTCGACCACCCGACCTCCTGCAGACAAGTACTTCGCGAATCCCGCGTGGGCGACCGCAATCTCTTCTGCACGTGATTTATACATATTTTATCACCGACGCTCATGGCGACTGCGACGACGACCCCGGCGTGCAAGCACCTTGTCCTCGATGCGGGACCCCTCCTCTCATTGTCCCCTCTGCGCGGACTCGCCGAGACATTTTATACCGTGCCCCAGGTCCTCGACGAGCTGAAGGACAAGCGTGCGCGTGAGCACTTTGAACGTCTCGGACTTTCCGCGGGTGTGCACATCCAGGTACAGGGCCCCGATGCTGCGTCCCTAGCACATAGTGAGCACGTCCGTATGTCAGCGCTATAGTAACTGATGGTGCACCGTGCAGCGATCCAATATGCGAAAAAGACGGGAGACTACGCCGTCCTATCGCATGCCGATCTGTGTGTTTTGGCGTTGACTTATTCATTGGATGTGCGGGACAAGGAGGCCGCGAAAACGCTGTCCGAATCTGTGAGTGTCCGAGCGATGTCTTTCAACGGTCACTGATGGACTTTGCAGCACACCGAAAAAACTGTCAATCCCCTAACGTCTTCTGAGGTCAAGACCGAACAGTCCGCACCAGTCGAAATGAATCCTGCCGTCGATGAAGAAGATTCTGGGGAAAGCGCAGAAGAGCCTCCCGTGTCGGACACTCCGGAAGATGAGGATGACGCTGATGAAGACATCGCGTCAAACGATAGCGCCCCTGAGCTCGAAAGAGACGATGAGCAAGAGCGAGAGCCTTTGGATGTCGAGCTGCATCCAGTGCAAGATCACGAAGTACGAAAAGACACGACTCAGTCACCAGCCGCAGAACCCGCCCATCCTTCGGATCCATCAGATCTTCCCCTACATGAAGCCGTCTCACCACCACTTTTTGACGACCCGTCTGACTCAGACGACGGTGAGGGCGAGTGGATCACGCCGTCGAATGTGGCGCTACATAAGTCGCGCGCGCTCGACCTTCTGCCCTCTGCTGCCGATAACGGGCGCAAGGGTAGAAGACACGGAAAGCAGGAGACCATACCCGTCGGATGCATGACTGCAGATTTTGCGATGCAGAACGTGTTGCTGCAGATGGGGCTTGGGTTGGTTGGTGTGGAGGGTAAACGGATCGAGCGAGTGAAGAGCTGGGTGTTGAGATGCCACGCATGCTTCAAGTCCGTGCTCTCCCGTTGTCCGGTGCTTTGTGCAATATGTTCATCTCTGTTTTCCACCCCGGCAGGATCTGCAAGGACAACTCGCGCAAGTTCTGTCCCTCCTGCGGGAACCCGACGCTCTTGCGCGCCTCTGTGACGATCTCATCGCCCAACGCAGGCCCCAACACGCCTGCGCTGCAGGTTCACCTCAAAAAGAACTTTCAGTACAAGACGCGGGGCACGATCTTCTCGATTCCGGCGCCCAAGCCAGGTTCAGCAAAGACGGGTCCAGGCGAAGGCCTCATCCTGCGCGAGGACCAGACAGCATGGGTACGTGCGAAGAAGCATGCAGACGGGAAGCGCGAACGCGAGGAGCGCCGACTGTTCAGCGCGGCGAGCAGGAGCGCGGTAATGGGCGAGGGCGGTGCGGTGTTGGGCAGCTGGATGGACCCGGACTGGGTACCAGAGATCATGAGCGCCAGCGCAGGAGGGAAGGGCAGAAGCATCAGAAGTGCAGGGATGGACGGGGATATGCCAGTCATTGGGCACGGGAGAAAGAACCCAAATGAAAGGAAGAGGCGGAAGTGAATGGACCAATTCATGAGATCTGGCTGCACTCTGCAATACGATGAGATGACACCTCTAGAGAATTATAGGTATACCGGTTAGAAGTCAGAAATTGAGGGAATTGAGAGGATCCATGTCGTGCTACAGCATTGGTACGTTTACATCAAGACGGCATCCAGCCTACGAGCTCCTGCTCATGAAGCGCCTCTTTTGGAACGACATCCACCACTTGCTGGGCTTGCCAGTGCCGTCTGCGTATAACCGCTCTATCAAACGCGCTGCCAACTCCTGCCGTACCTGTGTCAGGTACTGTCGCAGGTAATCTAACACATGCATTCCATCCAAGGCTTAGCCAGCACATAGAAAGAGATCAAGAAACACGCACCTGCATCTGCTCTGCTCGCCGGAGACGCGTAGTGTGCATTCAACGAGAAGTTGGCATCGCCGGGCGCGGCGAAGTTGTCCACTGCGAGGGTGTTGAGCAGCTTGTTCGCCTCAAGCTGGCTAGGGACGGTGCGGGCGGCGCCGATCTTGGCGAGGCAGTCTGAGACAAAGAGGATGAGAACGATGAGGAGACGATCAGCTGGGCCCTTGATCTCGAAGTTGCGGAATAGGGAGTTGGCGCGGAATAGGTCTAGCGTCTCGTCGATGATATCGGCCTGCGAGGGGTCCGCTGCGTGTTGTGTAAGCGTCCACAATGAGTGCGGTGAGCCACATGAGTGCGAATGGGTTGATGAACGAACATACCTGTTGGTGCTGGACCGCGGATCTTTGTCTTGATCGGGAGGAGGGACATGTTGCCCACCTGACGAGCATCTGGGTCCTCGTTGAGAGATGAATGATACGCCTACAGACACGTCAGACGGTAACGTCCCCTCAATATGGACAAGATGTACTCACCGGCATGGTAGCGCAGTCAAGTAAGACGCTCAGCTGAAAGCAGTCCGAAGGCTCGCGCTGCCGCAGTGAGCCGGCAAACGCCGTGTAGCAATACGGTCATGTGCCTAGACGTCACTGCTGGGCACCCGACCCGCGTTCATTTGTGCACCCCTTCCAAAAATTTCCGGACGAGTCGACATATGTCAAGATAGTGTATGAGCAGAGATCAACTGTAGCATTACTATAACGCCACTATAGGACCCATGGCACAGAACGGGGAAGATACACCTGTCCTCTCACTGGACTTGTTCCATCCGTCTCCGGATACCCTCACCAGTGAGCGCAAACCCTTTTTGCTCTACGCTTGAGAGGCATATAATCTGATGCGCGAATAGGTCTTATCAAACGTTTACGAATCCTCACGCTTCAGCTTCTGCCAGTAGAAGTACCGGAAGAAAGCATCAATGAACCTACCAGCAGAGTGATCACACAGCAGGTGATAAATGCGTACATTGCCGCCGCGGGTGACTTCCTTGATGCCGTGAGTCTGAAGGCGTCCAGCACTCAGCGTCAATGCATTATTTTAATTATGGTCTTGGTGAAGCTGCCGTATTGCCTGTTGAGAGCCCGCAGAGAATTCATGTGGGACGCCAATCATAACCCTGCAGACTACGGAGAGAATTTTGGGAGAGGTGCTGTGTATCGATTCCTTGAGAAATTCTCTGCTGACAGGTGATTCATGAAGCAATTGCATGCGAAGTGCTCGCTCGCCGTGTCGTCCATCAAGCACCACCAGACAGACTCACTACCATGATGTCCTCTCGTTACAAGTACAGAGAGGTGGACGGTGACGTCAGCGAAATGGCAAGCGCACTCGAAGTAGCCATTGATTCACATTGGTATGATGCATCGTGGAGTCCCTCATTACGCAGGACTGAGTTTTCACTAGTACCATATTCTTGTCTTCAACGGAGTCCCAAGCCGGTCAGTACCGGAAGATCGTATCACGTTCATCGTTCTCTGACATGATCCACTCAAGTCGTTGATGATCTATGGAGAGGGCAATTGATACAGAAACGCAATGATGATCACGAAATTGACTGTATGCTGCCACAATTCCATGCGACCGAATTACTAACTCCAATTTGCTATAAGTCGTGCCGTACAAGGCGATGAATTACGACAGCTTCTGGAGCCACTTTAATCCCTCGCGACTAGCTGTCCCGCGGTTAGTTTTCAACTCGATTTCCTTGTCACATCATTTCTTGATATTGCGCTGCCCGACAGGTACTTGAATATTTTCCGTATCGTGGTGTGGTTTTTATTTCTCGCGGTTTACTCGCAAGCAGGTATGTGGATTTATAGTCGAATGTGTTTTCAACTCATTGCCTTTGCACGTTCGTAGTGCGCGAGCCGCTTGACAAGCTCGACCCAGACCACTCGGACCTAGACCCATGGGAGATCGTCATGTACATTTTAGCCTTGTCATTTTCCTTCGAAGGTATGTTCACCAGATGCACATGAGTTGGTGACACTTACGTTGATATGCATCTAGATCTCCACAAGGTACCCTCTATCGTTACCGTTGCTACCGCCGTATAATGATACTGAATCGACATAGATCTACCAACTGCTCCTGTTTATTTCATGGCGGGCGATCGGGTTCTGGCACATCGTATCATTCCTTACCGACTCGCTACTACTCGCTGCGTTCGTGCTCCGCGTTCTGGGCATAGTGTCGACCGGGCCTGACAGTGTACTCCTGCGTACACGGAGCTTCCAATGTTTGAGCTTCATCGCGCCGCTGATTTGGTGAGTCTGATACGAGCAGAGTCAGGTAATGTGCGCTGACAGTTCCCCACAGGATGAGTGGGTCTCACCGGTTCGACTTGTCGAAGACACCGATCTTACTCACTTGTACAGAAATTATCCCGATATTCGATGGGTGGAAGTCAGTGACCCGACATCTCTGCATCACGCTAAGTAATGTTAAATCGAATGCTATTAGGTTTGTAGGTACGATGCAGATATGCGTTGCACGCATGCTACAGGAGTCTGGGATCTTCTTCGGTGTGCGTTTGACACATCATGAGCCTGTTCCTTGCTGATAATAATCCCCCCCTGCAATGAAGCTGCTGGGCTTGCTCGGGATTGGGTTCATACAAGGTCTATATGCACTCGATGCGGCCGACGGACAGGCAGACCATCCGGGCGAGGTATGCGTGTTCAGCGGTACAGTGTCTTGAGATGCCCCTGATGTGTGATCCTACAACAGGTTGTTCATGTTCTCATTCAAGCATTACTGCAGTACGTGTGGTACTACTTCGCTCATTACCCACTCAAACACCACTTGCGCAGATCACCAGACTACAATATGTTTGCTGCTAGGTGCGGCACCTCCTGGAGTCTCAATACGTTGTGAGGCGTATATTGATATTCTGTCGTAAGCCCGGCCGGTCAAGCACTATATTACCTGTGAGCAAGTCTGCTGCCCTCTAAATATTGATTTCTCACTCGCGACCGTAGTTGGAATCTTGCGACGGCTGTGATACTTCTCAACGTGCTTATCTCGCTCTTCTCGTCCGCATACAATGACGTCAGTAGTGCCCTTTACCCTTTACTCTTTCCGCGGCTCATCGTCCATCCATCCCGCAGGTTGTGGAAGACGCGGCCGCGGAGTACCTCACCTACTTTGCTGGGAAGGTCGTCGGGATGATCAGGGCGCCGGACGACTACGCGTACCCTGCGCCATTCAACATTATCGAGATCTTCCTCGTCGTTCCGTTTGAGTCAGTTCATTCTTATGTCTACTTCCACGCCTCTATCGTTTATCGTCGATGTGCAAACCTAGGTTCATCGTCAGCGTCGAGACCTACGCAAAGGTGCGCCTTCTCCGTTCCCGGAAGAGCCACACTGACGTCTGCGCAGATCAACCGCTACGTCATGTTCGTCGTGTTGTTCGTCCCGCTCTCCTTCATCGCTCTGTACGAAGCGGAATTAGACCCAGCGAAGAATAAGTGGGTCAAGGACTGGCTCAGCTACGCGGACGAGGACGAGGCGGATGCACCTGAGTTCCAGGATCCAGCGGTCGACGCGGCGGACGCGGCGCGCGGGTTGAGCATCAGCAAGGTGCCGTTCACGGAGCTTGTCAAGGCATTCCCGGATACGACGCGGGTAAGCGGATACCTCTAAATTGTGGTTGTGGGCGGGGCTGACGGTCGAGCGCAGTCGAGCGAGGCGTTGATGCTGAGGGAAATGGCGGAGCTAAAGGCACAGATTGCAGAGCTCAAAAGCCTGCTCGTGGAGAAAAGCCAATGATTGGTGTGAACGGAGATATGGAAATGGACACGATGAACATTCATGGTACCTGAGATGTGCCGGGAGTCGTGCAAGACAGCGTGTATAAAGCTACATATGGTATCTAGTGTACACCTTGGTGATATATGCGGATATAGGTGGTCACTCCACCTGGTCTTGTTGTGGCTCCGGCTCCCGTACGAGCTGCGTAAGGACGCCCATCGCGCGGACGAAAAAGGGCCGGATTTCGTTGATCTCCATGGAGCAAAGGTTTGGCAACTGAATACGCGGAGACGGGAGACTCTGTCAGGTCTGTGCGCGCAACCCGTATGTGATTTTACTCACACTAAGCTCGCTGTGATCAAGTTTGGAGAGACCTTCTCGACTCTTGGCTTGTCGCGCCTCGCGGATATCCTTGAGAAGTGACCGCAGTCTGTCTGAGTTTGGGAAGTCGTCGGAGGCGCTGGAAGTCAAAAAATTGCATCAGACGACAGCGGAGAGAGGGTAACACAACGTACACGTCGAGCAGCACTTTCGCAATTTCTGTGAAGCGGAAGGGCATCTCGCTGAACCCCGGCTGACTGGTCTCGTGTATCAGCCGTTCCTGCAGAAAGTCTAGATCCGAGTTCAGACGTTACGGGCAGTGCACACATTGGCTCAGAGCATCACGCACCGACATTCAGCCAGTCCGGAGGCACTATGTGGCACTTTTTCTTGAGCTTGAGATTCGTGGCCATCCAGATCGGAACCTTGCACTTGGTGGGGGGGCGCAGCGGCCCGTACGCACCCTGACACGACCCGTAAGATGCAAGCGCGGGGGGCGGTAGAAGAGAACGAGTACGGCACAGAGATGAACGCGGTCCGCTCCATGGCGACGAGAGGGATGATCTCGACGAGCTGCTCGGATGCTATGAGTTCGAGTTCGGCGGGGGTGACGGACGTCCTGAGAGATGCAGGGAGGGCCATGGCGCGTGGAGCAGGCCAATGGGGCGAGAGGCTGAGCGCCGTGAGATGGAGGATGCGGTGGCCGTCGAGTGCAACGGCCACGGACGCGTCGAGATTGCCACGGTTCGTCTCTGGTTCGCCTCATCTCCGGCTCCTCCGCCGCCATTATCGCCATCCTCAGCTGGGCAGAGCTTTGTCTTCTGCTCATCGCCTCCTTCTGCTCTACCACATGCTCGGCACACGCACCAAGCAGGTCTTCTCGTACGGACGTCGCGGGCACCGCATTGTGAACGTCTCCGAGGACCGCGAACAACTCAAGGCCCGCCATGTCGAACCCGTGCACAGGAAACACGAGAGCACGCCTTCGCCATCCCCTAGTCCCCCGCCGACACCCATCGTGCGCCGGCGCAAATTGCCCAAATCTGCGCCTCTGTCCTCTCCAGAATCCGCGAAGCAGGTAGCAGTCTCCAAGAAAGTAAAGCGGTCGCCAAAGGTGGCGAAAAGTGGAAAGGTCGAGGTCGCTCACCCCGTACGGCAACCGTTAGGTTCGTTTCACGCCAACGTCCCCGGCTCGCCTGCCATCCCCCCCAACCTGCGCAAGAAGCGCAAGGCACCAGTTGGAAAGGGCACGCCCCTCAAGACGCACTCCCCGTTCGTCGATGTAGACATCATCGTTCTTGATGCTAAGGGCCGTCGGATTAGCCAGGAGCGGCGAGTCTCGCGGTCCGACGTACAGGTCAACCCGATGGCCGCGTTACCTGCCGGGGGAGGCCATCAAGCGAACATTGCGGGGCCGTCAACGCAGATATTCTCTGACGATACAGACGAAGACACTCCCATCGTGAAGCCCCGGCGCAATGCTAGGACAAGGGCACGTCCAATCGTGATATCGTCTGATGAATCCGAAAGCGAAGAGGAAGTAGGCACCATGGCCAAACTTCCTAGTCTTGCCCTCACCGTCCAACTCGCGGAGGGGTCAGGGCCTTCCTCGCGTACAACGGTCCCCTCACGGCATATAGCCACCCATATACCTCCTATTCAGTCTGCGCCACAGCGGGTCCTCCCACTACCTACAAATGCACCTCGCATATACCCTTGTAAGCCATCCCAGCCAAGACTGCCTGTCGCTCGTGAGCCGCCGGTCGTTCACCCCGCACCCAAAATCACGGCACCGTCTCCATTACCAGGTCCCCCTCCAGCCTTCATGCCCTGGAAGAAATCAAGCATGTATGCTCTCACCTCCCCCGCTCTCTACCGCACCAAAGCGCGCGAGCTCACACCCATCCGTTCCCGACAGGGGCGTCCCAACATCTTCCCTACCCCGCCCTCACCGCCCTCACCCACGACGCCCTCCGACTTCGACCTCACGCTCGACTTCTCCCAGCTCAACCTCTCGCCCCCACGCGAGACGGCCCACATAGCCGCCGCACCCGCCTACCTCCGGCCGCTCCTCGCAGAGTGCGCACAGGAAGCGCCGTACGAGTTCTCCGCATTCATCGAGATGTTCCCGTTCGACGCGCTCGTGCAAGGCGCGGAGGCAGGGGCCGGCGCGCCGCAATTCCAGAAGATCGGGGAGGCGTCGTATTCGGAGGTGTTCGGCATCGGCGACGTCGTGCTGAAGGTGATCCCGCTGCAGCGCGAGCACTGTGCGGCGGGTGGGTCCGTGGAGGCGGACGAGCCTGCGCCGAGTGACCCGCGCGATGTGCTGAAGGAGATCATCGTGACTCGCGCGATGGGCACGTGCTGTGCGGGGTTCGTGGAGCTGCTGCGCGCGTATGTCGTGCGCGGCAAGTACCCGTCGTTGTTGCTGGATCTGTGGGACGAGTACCACGCGACGAAGGGGAGCGAGAGTGTCCGCCCTGGTGGGTAGGCCTGCGATGCGCGGGAGTGTGCGTTGCTGATGTGATTACTTGTGCAGATACGTTCACGGTCTCACAGGCGTATGCTATCATTGTCCTCCCCAACGGCGGGCCCGACCTGGAGCGTACACGTTCGAGAGTGTGCTCAGACCGGCTGGAGGCAGGCGTGCAGCCTGTTCTGGCAGATCACTCGCACGCTGGCGGAGGCGGAGGAGCTGGTGGGCTTCGAGGTGGGCGCAGCGGCTTCTGCTTCCCCGCATATTCGCTCATTTAATATGTATCCTGGACAGCATCGCGATCTCCATTGGGGCCAGATCTTGGTGAAGAATGTTCCTGCACCTTCCCGGCGTACCACGGGGAAGAAGCTCCCAATGGACCATGCCGCGCATGGGGTGCAGGCCACCGTGATCGACCTCGGTCTGGCACGCATGGACGCTGAAGACGGTGCTAGTGGTCCGCGGTGGACGCCATTTGACGAGGAGATTTTTGAGGGCGAAGGTCAGTATATGCGCATGCATTGACCATTTTTAGCTCACATCCGCTCTGCGCACACAGGAGACTACCAGTTCGACGTGTACCGTATGATGCGCGCACACAATGGCGACGCGTGGGAGGAGTTCCGCCCGCTATCGAACGTGATGGTGCGTCCTCGTCGTCCTCCCGCCGTCCTACCTCCACTGATATCCGATCCGCAGTGGCTGCATTATCTCGCCCTGAAGCTCCTCCATTCCAAGCGCCTGCGCGCTCCATCCGCTGCACGGAAAGCATGGCTGCGGCACCATCCATGTTCACGGAACGCGAGTGCTACCAGTGCTTGATAGAGATGAGGAGGTGCTCGCGCAGAGCGTTGCGGCGTGTAAGCCATCCCCTGCGGGGCGCAAGGCGAGGCGGAGGACGGCAGCGTCAAGGAAAGCCTCTGCACCTGCTCTGTCCACGTCAACGGAGCCGAAGAGTGCAGCAGATGTGCTGCGGATCGCGGTGGGCAGAGGGTGGGTGAGCTGAGCTGTGATGGTCTTGCGATTCGGTGTTGGCGCATTGGCTCACGCCGTGGTCGTGTGCTGTCCGTGTTTCATGATGTGGACGTCTGTGTACCATACCCTATACCCATATTGATGTACACTGGCATGGCATTAGTGGCATTGTATGTGCTGTACACGTAGACACAATTATTATTATTGGGCAGGACATCCCCGGAACGTACAATAATGTCATAATCATGGGTGTGGTCAATCTTTAACGTGTAGACATCCGTGTTCGTATGAATAGAATGCATGATACAACATACCGTCCAACTCGCACACAATAATTCCGAGATGCTGGGGACGAACGAGACTTCGGTTGGAATACAACAACACATACATACGCTTGAGACGAGAAAATGTGAACATTCGAACAACAACATTGACTAGAGGACACGTACACATAAATCATGCAGACCTCCCACACCCAATATGTACGAGAAAGACGCCAGAATATCACACAACAGCGGCATTGACCCTCTCCCGCCGGCCGTCCGTGCTTCAGGAGATAGCTCCCGGCTCGTGGCGCCCTATCCTCGCGCTTCTGCGCGTCGGTTGTGCAGCCGGGGGCGCCTTGCCTGTCTTGCGACTCTTCACGGGAGAGGGACGCTTGACTGCCGCGGCCTCTTGCGCCACGACCGTCTGGGCGCCGCGAGCGCGCTTGTTGGGACGCGCGGACGGTCGAGGGGGCGCCGGGGGCCTATCGCGGAGGTGGTAGCGCGGCACCTGGTTTTCGGCCATTGCGTCCGCGGGAGCTTCGTCGGCACTTTTCCCCGAGGTGTCTTCGACATCCTCGACGTGGGGTGCCTCTGGGAGAGGAGAGGACGAGCGGTTGGCACACGAGCTAGGCGTGAGTGAGATGCGACGGGGACGCGATGGCCGGGGAGGCGAAGGATCGAGGAGCGTGGCGCGCGGCTGCGAGCGCTCTGGGGAGAACCCCAGCTGCGAAAATGTCACGTCCTCGCCGGGGACTGGCAGCTGCGAGGCCGTGTCGAGTTGGATGCGGGTATCGCGCTGTTGTCCTGCACGTTCCATTGGAGCGACCCATTAGGGGTCACGCGGGGTGTGTCGATCCATGGCTCCGAGTCCTGTGAGGTGCTCGGTTGGGAAGGAAAATTCTCAGGATCGAAGGGGGGAGGTGGACTCCGTGATGTGCCCGGAATTTTGAGGTGTGCCCTGGAAGGGGTGGATGGTCCCGCTTCAGCAGGGTCGCGTCCTCTGGGTCGGAACAGGGTCGCAAACCCGATGGAGCGTAAAGGATGTCCATTAGTGCGGATGTTATCGTCTGCAGGCTCAGTGGGGGTCCGCTCAATAGGTCTGGGTTCTTGGTACCTGCGCGTGCCGTGACTGCTGCCCACAGAGTCCGAGTCGATATAAAATGTGTACTGTCCTGGGGGATCGCCGCCTTCGCCTTCTTCCTCGTAATATTTCCTGCCGCGCTTTAGGCTATTGATTCCTGGCTGCACCTGTACTGGGATGTGGGGGACCACTAAAACCGGTGGGAGGGTGCTCTCGTACGCAAAGTCGCGAACATTGACGCCGTGTTGAGCGCGCATGGTGGCCGAAAATTCCTGAACGGATGCGAGAAGTGTCTCGGAGAATTTCCGTGGAAGTTTCCCCGACTGTGACGCCACGGCCTTTGGGCGGAGAGGGAATGACCTTAGGGATGCTGGATGGCGAGCCAGACAGAGGTCTCCACTCACATTGCTCGAGGAAGCAGTTGGCTCATCCTCCGACGAGGGCTGTTCATCACGCATGTCATCTGTGTTCATTGTCGTTGTACGCACTCCTGTTTGTGCAATTGTGGCCTGGACGGTTCGTGCGGCGCCTCGAAAATGAGAGTAGGATTGTGGCCGGACAAGTTGATGTTGGAGGTTGTATGCACTCCCAATGCGAGGGGGGAAGTGTCGAACTGAAGGCGGCGTCGATGTGGGGTGGGCTAGCGGTGGAATGTGTGTACAGTGGGATGGACAAGCAAGGACTGGCCACGCCGGGCCAAGAACGCTGCTATAAAGAGCGTATAACGTGACCACAGCTCTTGGTCCGGTCCGGCTCCCGCTTGGCCAGCGAACCGATATATGGTCCTGACTCACAGACTGGATTGTCTCTTCAATCTCCTCGAAACCCGCGTACCTCGCAAATACGGCCACACATATATTATTGAAAGAAATGATAGCCGGAAGATCATTGCGTATACTAATCTCATCGCACCGAGAGCAAATCCTCAGGCCTCAGGCTTCAGGATGAGTTCACCGTCGTGGTTGCCCGGTCTATTGTCTCATGAAAGCGCCGTCGTTAATTGTGTACATGTACAGTTCCGTGAGTACAACTTGAGTCATCATTCATCCCTGACTCGCAAACGTCGTAAATAGGTGGGATAGACGCAAGGAATATATCGAGACATCGATGACATGACAGGGGTTGGAGCCCAAAGGACGCAATCCAATAAAATTTAAACTAGATACGAATCAATGAAATGCACGAGATAAATGCAGTAAGCCGGGGGTGGCGTGTATAGTCCACGGAGCGTCGTTTATTCGGGCGTATAGATGGGAGGAATATCTGCGGGCTCTGCAACTTCCGAAGGCGTGATCTGTGCCCCAAAGCGCAGCCGGAGTCTGCATGCTGACTCGGCGGGAGCGACGGGGGCTGCGTGTACGTCGACGGAGGGGCTTTCCCTGACCCTTGTCCTCCACCCGAGGGCCTGAACTGTGTCCACTACCGATCTGGCTCACCGAGTCGTTTGGATGTTCGTAGTCCGAGCCAACAGGTTGAGGACCGTGAGTTGGCGCAAACCGCATTTCCGAAGGTTGTGAGGGTGTTGTCCCCGTAGGTCCTGTCCCCGTAGATACGATGCCACTCTCGTCGGCTTGGGACATAGACCTTGGGTAACCTCCCTGCGGCGGCACGACGAATGGAGTGATTCCTGCCGCCTCTATCCCCCCAAGGTCCGCTACATTGCACAATCCATGTCAGCGCTCATGATCCTCGCTCGTTTGCTTCGATAGAGAAACGCTCACGCTCACTTTCCCTGCGCGCATGCGTATAGTGGTAGGTCCCATTCCGCCTACCACGGCGCCAAAAGAATACGCACAGCGCCAAAACGACCAGCCCAACGACCCCACCCACTACCCCACCCACGATAGCACCTACATGGGTCGACGATCCGCCCGAGGACGTAGTACCAGCCGCCGCGGTGCCACTGGGACCTGACGACGATGATGTCGACACCATACTTGAAGAGGAATGGCCGGAAGATGAAGGCGGCGACGACGGCGATGAAGAAGACGAAGACGAAGACGACGTGGATGTAGACGTGGAGTACGAAAGATAGTCGAGAAGATATGGGGACGCTGCACTCGCATCCGTAACGTTGATCATGAGTTCGTGCAGCCCGAACGGGAGCTCGTTCGAAGTGAAAAACGTCATGCCATCCTGCTCGCTCGAAGGAACTTGGGCGATGAAGACGGTGGGTGTGCCCGAGTCTATGGTGTAGCTCGACACGGGTGGCCCACTGCCGTTCACTGGGACGCCGACCGTGCCAATCACGGATATCTTCGTCCCTGGAAATAGAACAACGTCTTCAGGTATCCATTACATTTCATCAAAGTACTGACCATTGAATTGAAGCTTGCTGCCCCCACCCCGTTAATCTGTGCTAACGACGAATCGAATAGCCCGCCGTTTCCAGTTGCTCCAAGGAAAAACCACGCATTGGCAGGAGTCGGGTAGTAGGTGATACTCGGATCTCCGTCATCAACATTAGTGGTAGACATGTCGGATGAGCGACCCCAAGTCAAACGACCTCAGTGAATGGCAGTAAAGAACAAAGGAGGGCAAGCCAGTACCCCGGTGAATTTCAGTAGTAGCACAGCCAGAGGTATGAAGCGCCCGGGTTTGGAAAAGCTCATTTGCCATCACAGTTCTGTCACACATAAAGCTCAGCGCACTAGTCCATGACATGTGTTCGTAATACACAAAGTGAGGCCGTACCGGAGTTTCGACTACAATCCCACGGCGCTGTTGGCAAGGCGATCATTCTCTCTTCCAAACACCACGATCTGTGCCTTTGAGAAGTACCTGCAGTGGTCTTCCGACTCACTCGAGGATGAGTCTCTGGGAACCGCTGCAATTACTGGTTAGGCGGTGCCTACGTACACACTTGCACTTGGCGGTGGCGACCTGCCGATGTCAATATGAGCGCCCGCGTGTACCTGAAGAAATGAATTATGTTCCGGAAAGTCGTCGCAATTCCGGTGTATCGACATCCAATGGATCCGAGCCTGCTATGTCCAGCTCATACCGCGTACCGACTGGCTGAATCCAGAGGAATCGAGTGTCAGAAGCTCAAAAATCTCGTCACACATTGGTCACACTACTTCAACGAGCAAACGCCGATGAATTGCTATATTCAGTCGAGATCTACATATCACGCTTACCGAGCTTGTCGGGCCCGAGATCGACGACGTTCATGTTTCTGTCGTTTCAACCTCACGAGAGGCATCATATGGCATGCCTACAGCACACCTCACCTTTGCGGATTTTTAGGTACAATGTGGGACGAGCTTCCTAGACTTGTGATTCCGGGTAAGTTGTTTCATATTAGCTATAGTATGTTTCACTTCTTTGCTTCTTTCTATTATCTGAGACGCCGAGGTGGAGCATGGCATTCGCGAGTGAGGATTGACACATAATAATTAGTGTACTTAAACACTCTTCAGTCTTCACGGTCTACATGGTATTCATGAAGGGTATACATAATATTACTAACGACCCAATTAGCCTGCCTGCTATGATGCGTTGGCGTTTTGGTCAAACGGGAGAATACTGCCAATAAATTATATGGCAAATGTGCGCATGCTGGTGTGGCCATTATGCACCATGAATACGATATAAAGACTGAGCCAACGTAAAGGACAGAACAGTAAAAACCACACCGCATCGTAAAGCCGCCACAGCATCATGAATCATTCGGGCGTGCCTCCTCCCAGCAACCTGTCCATCGCAGAGTCCCCGACGACGGTCGATGTCCGCTATCAATCTTCGGAGTACATCGGCGGGACATCGGTGGGGATTGCCTCCTCTGCACTTCGTCCTGATTCCGAACCCGAACCCGATGCTTCACCCCCAGGGTTGAACCGCACGCCAGAATCCGCGTGATATGTCGCTGCCTGAGCGACCGACAGCAAGCCCGCCTCCGCGGCCTTGCTGCGGAGTTGGTTGGGCTGGCACCGACCGGGAGCCCTGGAGCGACGAGCGTCCGGAGTATGTGCTGGTACCGGGCTCGTAGGCTGATCCGACAACCTCGCTGGTGGAGGAGACGAAAAATTAGTGGTGGACCGGGCCACGGAGCCAGGACCGGGGATTGCATTTGAGCCAACGGTGGACTCTGGCGGCAAGGACGGTGCCGATACGGTGTACGCGTCCGGTTTCAGCTCTGAAGAATGCCATGTGCGAGTCAGCAGTCATCACCGGTGGTTCTATGAGATATGTGAACAGACCATGGTGGAGCATATCCGATACTTCCGCAGATTGGTAGAAGTATGCCTTCCCCCCTCTCCTCTGTCTAAAGCACAGGAAAAAAACTGCGACCGCAACGATAACCAGGCCTACAACGCCTCCCACTACACCGCCCACGATAGCTCCCACGTTCGTTTTCGACGACGGTGACACCTCGATAACGACCGGAGAAGTAGCCGAAGGATTCGGAAGAGAAGTCGTAAGATATGTTCCCGAAGGAGCGGCCGAAGGAGAAGGAACGTATGCGAGGAAATCGAAGAAGAAAACTCCGTTTGACGTTGCATTGGTCGCGTTGACCACGATGGTGTGCGTCCCTTCACTGATATAATGTTTGCCGTAAAAGGCCACCTTGTTCTGATCTTGTGTCCCGTTTGAGAACCCGACAAATTGGGTGGTGTTCCCATCTATGGTGTATGTCGACAACACCGGCGCACCCTCAGAAATGGTGCCGAATATTGCAATCTCCGAGCCTGGTGCTTTCAGGACAGCGCGAGCTTGCAGCAGATGGCTTACTCACCGGTATAATTGAACGAAAAATACGACCCGGGCGTATCAGTAGCACTCAGAGTGTTATTCCACGGGTCTGGAAGGTCCCCGACATTGGTCCAGTTTCCGAAGTACTGAATTTGAGAACTTCGGTCGTCAATGGTAATATACGCCGGGGTCGAGCCGGACATGGCTCAGGGAAAGCGGAAGAGACAGGAGGGGACACAAAGCAATGTGGGAGGCAAGTCTTGAGGCATTAGAGTGATAACGCCGTGATCCTCGAGCCCGGACTTAGCTGTTTCGCCAGGTTTCACCCATTTCGCGTAAATTGCGTGTTAATGGCCTGCACGAATATCGATAAGCCAAGTACGCTCACTAACCGGAATGCCTCTGCGCGCTGTCTCCCCGCACCGCATGATGCAAGAAACCTCGTACTCAGCGAGGACCTTGGAGATCCTCAGAATGTACGCAAGAGCGCTAGCATCCATGTGGTTGGTAGAGCTCCAGGAATATTGATGGCCATGCTAGTCCGGTGGGCTGAGTCAAGTCCGAGCATAACCTCGGCGCGCTCACGCCCCCACAACGCACGTGCAGGCGCTGCAGTGCGCTGCTGCGCGCTCTCTTGGCGTCCCATCATCGTGCCATGCTCTGGCCACCGTGCCAATCATTCCTTGACAAGGTGTGTCTTACCAGCATGGTTCGCAATAGAGCAGTATTGACAGAGGGTCTCTTTTCAGCCGTCTATACAGGGCACCGACTATTCTGTCAACACCGCCGGTAAGGATGTGCCATGTTCTCTGCATATTAACCAAGTCATAACGATATGTGTACTTCCATCTTGATTCAGGGAAGGCCACGGCGTGATTCAACAACACATTACAACGTAACTGGACCCTGCGTGTCGCCTGTTTGAATCGTAACGCGCAATTAGTGCCACATCTACATTCTGTCTGGCTCGCGCTCCTGGCCGCGGACGTCACGCTTGTTCGGTGAGCATGCTCAGGCGCGCCTGGAAGCCAGTCCTTGGCACCACGGTACTCGTCGGCGCACCCAGTTATATCTACTACCGGTATTCGACGCGTCCTCATACCTTCGAATTTCCTGTACGCGAACGCGGGCCTGACGGGAAGGCAGTCATGAAAAACCGCTCCACCCCATTGCTTTCCAAGGAAGAAGTCGACGCACGCATCGGCGAGCACGCGACCTTCAAAGCTACCCGAGGCGCGGAGTCGTATGGAAGCACGCTACCGCCTACCTCGCTGCGAACAATCCCATCGAGGACGCCAACACCAGCACCATCATCGAAAGAGACCCGTCTGATCTCGCGGGCCCTGGCGACTTGTGTTCTTTGCTGTCATGGACGGCCACGCCGGTTTTCACACCTCTCGCCTGCTCACCAAAGTCCTGATTCCCGCAGTCACGCTCGAGCTTTCCGCCTTGGTACGGGACCCTCAGCTGGCGGCGTCGAAATCAGGAGCGCACAAGGCTTCAAGTCGTGGTTCTTCCCGCAATCTGTAGCCTCCGCAAAGTCTGACGCGTCTGCTCCGTCTGACGCGGACCCTGCTGCCGTCTCGGTCGCCATCCAGAGGGCCTTCTCCAGCTTGGACGCGGAGCTCATCAATGCACCTCTGCGGATCCTGGCAGATCACCTGAGCAAATCAACGACTGACGGAAAGACGCCTCCAGATCTCAGCAAACACCCCCTGGCGCTGCCGAGCATGCAGCCCGCCATTCAGGTGCGTCGTCCGCGCTGGTGCGCTCGTTGCCGATCCTGACTACGCTTCGCAGGGAGCTGCGCACTAATGGCCATGTTCGACACCGCACACAGAAATCTCTACGTCGCCTGCACCGGTGACAGCCGTGCCGTAGCCGGCATATACGAAGAGTCTGTTACGGACAAGGCACATGGCGGGTCGAAGTGTTGTCCGAAGACCAGACCGGCCGGAACCCTAACGAACTGAAGAGGTGCGTCCCCAGAGTGCCGCGAGTCAGCAGCCCTTGACAACAGACGCAGGATGCAATCCGAACATCCTCCAGAAGAAGCCGCAGACGTCATACGGAACGGCGGGTGCTGGGAGGCCTGGAGCCCAGCCGCGCATTCGGGGACGCGCGTTACAAATGGCCAGAAGAAGTACAACGCTGTGAGACCGCCTTTGCTGCTCGTTGTCTCAGCGCCTGACCGTTGTCCACAGCCTCGCTAAGGTGTTCCTAGAGGGCAACGGGATGTCGATGCGTATGGCCTTACCAACACTGAAGACTCCGCCATATGTGACCTCACGCCCCGAGGTGACGCACCGCAAGCTTGCGCTCCCGTCTGACCCCTCTGCATCACAGTCCAAGTCTGCGCTGCGCTTCCTCGTGCTGGCGACCGACGGCCTCTGGGACCAGCTGACGTCGGAAGAGGTTGTTGCGCTTGTCGCAGGGCATCTTGCAGGGCTGAAGGGTGCTGTTGCGAAGACGTCGCTGCCAGGCTTGGTGCGCACGTCCTCGGGCGCGCCTACCGTTGAGGGCAAGGACAAGCGGCGCAAGGGCAGCGACGGCGCATGGGCATTCGTCGACGAGAACGTTGGCGCGCACCTCATCCGGAATGCCTTTGGCGGCGCAGACGAGAGGCGCCTGCGTGAGCTGCTCAGTATTCCCGCGCCGCATGCACGGAGATACAGGGACGATATTACCGTGACCGTCGTTTGGTGGGAGGACGGCAAGGAGACGGACGCGCAGACTACTACCCTTATACAGGAACAGACTGCGAAAGCAAAGCTGTAATTTCAAGATGCAGAATAATATAGCAGACTGTACATGCACATGCACAGGGTACATATGTACAGACAGGGTGGTGAATATCTACAAGAAGTCCACCGAATGCAAGGTTGGCGACGGCTGTGTCGCCAAGTAAATCGGAGCACGACGTGGATGCGCTATCCACGACGGGCGGAATGTACTGCGACGGACGGAAGGGATGGATTTGCAAATGCAGGGAATCTACATAATCATCCTAGCCTTCCTCCGCCCATAGCGGTATTTGGGAGTCCCCGGATCCCGATGCTGCTGCAGGTTGTTGCTACCCGTGAGGCGGCTGCTGAATGGGTTCCCGCCTGTATACTTGGGCCCAGACTGCCTCCGCTCTTTCTGCATAGGACTCGACGACGGAAGACCCGGCGAGATACGCGTACGCGCCCACTCGCCGAGCGCGTCATCGTCATCTCTGTCCGGCGACTTCCGCTTTTTGGACGCACTGTTGTTTCCGCTTGCTCCATAGAAGCTCGTTACGGGGACTGGGGCAGCGATGGTCGAGGAAGATGCTTGCCGCACCGGCACTGCGGACGGTGCAGGGGTCGCCGGTAACGGTGCGGGGGCTGTAGATGGCGGTGGAGGCGCATCTGCCATGGCTACGTCTGCGTCCGTGCCCTTCTCTCGGCATCAACCTTTCCCCGACGTCATCGTCCTCCTCATCGTACTGCGCCAGACTCTGCAGGGCAGCAACGGGGCTCTGTGATACAGCTGCGATCTTTTTCTTCAGGAACTTCGCCTGCGGATCACTCTCGCGTGACTTCGACTTGGGCGTCTCCGGAAGCGCTGCGGTAGAGGGTAGGACAGGACCTATGAACGGCGTCGGCTTCTTGGTCGCTGGCCGCTCCACATCCTCGTCCTCGCTTTCGATAACGTTGCGCTTGCGCATGCCAGCGACGAGACCAGTCTTGCGGGGGAAGGAAGGAATGGTAGCGGACGTGGATGTTGGCGTAGATGGAGGCGCGCGCATAGCAGCCTCAAGCGCTTGGCCCTTGTCGCGGATGTAGAAAAGCATGTATGCGTTCTTCAGGCTCGTAGGGACCCCGGACTGACGCGTGACGAGGTCGTCGTTCATCTCATACCACTGCCCGTTCGCACTTTTGACGTGCGCATAGTAGTGACCCGAGTTGGGCCCGCCACCAGCGTGGGAGATCACCCCGTATAGCGAATACGTGGGCCCATGTTGCCCCTCGCTCATGATGGGCTGCAAAGAGAGGTGGTCGTCGTACTTGATAAGATGCCCAATCTTACGACCCATGGGTGAGAAACGCTTGAGGTGCATGGTGAGCACGAGTGGCGCTTCGTGTAGAGTGAACTGTTTGTCCGCTGTGACTGCCTTCTTGCACCTGCAACGAGAACTTGATCAGATCGTCAAATAGCACTGCATGAGACCAGGCCTTACTTCTCGCATTTGTACTTGTCGGCGCCCTTCAAATGGTCGATGGTGACAAATTTTCGCAAGGCGTCCTTTAGTCCGGCAACGCCATAAATATCAACACTGAGGTCGAGTATGCTGTCAAAAGTGTCACTGTTGTGTCCACAATCCAAACAGGTCACCCTTGAGCGGAGACGGCCGCCGAATATCTTATGGACCCATGTCGTCTCCGCGATCTTGGGGTCAAGTTTTCTATAAACAGGACGGTGAGCGTCCCGCTCGTCTACCCCTGAGACGGAATACTGACGGTGGGTGGCCTGCAAGACAGGACTTCTGCAGTGCATCTATGGCATAGCGAAGGAATTCATGGGAGTCCTCTTGACGTCCTCTGCGCATATGCTTCGCGATGACTGGGCGTCCTACATCAACATAGGTGCGAGCCGACGGCATTTCTCCTACTCACTCTGCAATTTGTTTGTAATCGGGTAGGGTGTCATGGACCGTTGGTTCGAGAAGGACTCTACCATGACTTGCCGCATGCCGCAGGACATACAAAACGTGCCCTTCTGCACCGCGCCTGTCAACAGACGTCAGCGTCGAGGACTAGTAGATCGGGGGAGAAAGCCGTACATGGCTCCTTGATGCCGTGTGCTTGGAGAATATGCATTAATGGAGGGGTATGCAGCAGACACTGCAGCGCGCTGTTGAGGAAGCATGTGTTCCCAGTGTTGTGAAGGCCAGATCCAACGGTGACGTTATTTGGCCAGGACGTGAGCAGAGGCCCCACGTAGAGAGGTTTGCCCACGGATGGGGGGCAGGGGTTCTTGGCGACTTGGAAGGTGTCCCTTGAGGAGCCTTCCTCGTTTCGTGACTCTAATTGTGCCATGGTTTGAATTGAAATCGCCCAGACGAGATGGAAACGTACCTCGACCGTGCTCGCCTTGGGCGTACCATTGATCGGCTGGTACTTGCCCTCTGGGATCGCGAGAGCCCCGGATGATGAGCCCTCAATGAACTCTATGGGTGGAGGAAGGAGGCTGTTGAAGGCCTCCAGGTCCTTTGCTGGACGGTACTGTGTGGTGTCTTCGGGAAAAACTCGTGGGGGCCCTAGTGGCGAAACGAGCATTTTCGTGGTCCTGAGAGGAGTAATTCGGACAGAAGTGTAGACTGGAACGCGCCAGAGTGGATGGAGCAACAGCTTTGAGAGAAGTGGGGAGGTTGTAGGGGAGGTGGGGGAAGGGAGCGCGCGTTGGAGGAGGGCGGTGTATCTGGGGAGAAAGTGGCAGACACTGGAATCCCCGGGCCAAGATTAGGTCTGTATGCCGCTGCTTGTCACAGCACGTGACCCATGGGTAACGTTCAACAACGTCTTCACCAATTATTGATCCGAGTCAACATTGTTCTGCTCGCAACATATGATGTTTGTCGATCCTTTCTCAGTTCATGTGCATGTCTTTTCCGTCTGATATATATCTTAATTGTCAGTAAGTGCTGCTTTGCTGCGATGTCGGCGGACTCGACTATATGGTAACTTCGTTGTGACACATCAAGCTCCACAAGTCAAAAACAGGACAAAGGTGCCAATCTGCGAGGCAACATACTTTCATCGCATACCGTAAGATATGTATTGCTCCATTCATTGCCATATTTACCCGTCGCCGCGGCTCCGTCAACGTTGCTTCCATCCAATGAACATTCATCACCTGCGTTGTGTATCGTTTGCGCAGGTTCCAGGCGGACCTTGTCAGGGTGGATGAAACTACATCGGAGATGTTCATGTCAAGCCAGTTTGATATTGACCGTGCCAAGTACCGAGGTTGTTACCATAGCATTCATGAATGGCCACAAATACATACCACCGCCCGGATCAGTAGTTGGAGCAGTTAGACGGCTTAACTCAAAATCATATTGTGCATGTCACTTTGCATTTCATTCTCGGCCACAGCTCTATGGTCAAATTCAAAATGGACCATCGCATTTATTTAAAAGCGACTCGTCAACACTGTCAATGTGATGTGCAAACTGCACATCGCGTCGACAATATCGGCGGACAACGTAGCGTAGCACAGAAACATACACGAGCAAAGCAGATCTAGTGATACAAGGTACACGCGTTACGATTAATAATAATATAGTGGACTATAAAGTTCAGCGATGCGGAGGGACACGGGGCGCCGGCGCCCGTCGTCGTCGGGCGTGTCTGTCAGAGCAGAGTCCGAGCCCAGGACTCTGTCGCTGCGCCATTGAACGACAGAGGCACTGGCGCAGCGACCGCGGGCCACTGGAAAGCGCTGTTGAGCCCGCCCGGGCCCTCAAGTCCCATCATGGCGTCCCAAGACGGTGCCCCGGAGTTGGACAGTAACCCCTGGTGGTCGTTCCCACACGCTGCACAGACTCTTTAGCGAGATGTCGTTTAAGAACACATGCGGGCTCACTTTCTCCGGGGCCTGGGAAGTACGGTATGGGTGCCCAGAACTCCGAGTCCGGGATAGAACCCCTTTCCTGCGATACGGGGGGAGCCAGCCTGCTGACGGAGCTCGAGGAGGGAATGCCTGCGGACAATGAAGAGAATTCCGGGTATCTTGGCTGCCATTGTTCCGAGGGAGGGGTTGGCGTAGGCGAGGACGACAGTGGAGATACCGTGCCCGAGCTCAACGGAGACGGCCCCAGGGAGAGGGGGGACACGGAGCCAGAGGCAGAGGACGCGGGCGTGAGCGGGGCCGGAGCGAGGTAGCCGGAGGACGAGCCGGAATCGGGAGTGAGCGCATACGCTCGAGAGGATGCCTGCATGAAGCTGGCGGAGTGAGAACCGGGTGTCTCCGTCTGCGACATGTAGACGTAGCAAGCGCCGACGTTGAAACTCTTGTCGTCTACTCCGTGCTTCTTCTGCAGGTGCTCGACAAACGTCTTCCGGCGCTTGATCCTGTAAAATGAAAGTCAGCAAAGGACGCTCTGGAGCTTTGAGGAAGCAAGGACATACCGGCTACCGCATCCGACAAACGAGCACTCGTATGTCCTATCCCCGTGCTTCTCCCTTCGGTGACGAGTCCGGGAAGAGGGGTCCCCAAACGTGGCCGTGCAGCCGCCAATATTGCAAGCATGGGGCCGCTTCCCCTCACTGAAAATCGATAGTCATAAGAGTTTGTTCTTTGACAAAGGGGGGGGGAGTGGCTCGACCGAGGGAGATACATACTGGATGTTCTCGTGCGTTCGGAGGTTGCTACTCTGGGCGAACGCCTTCTTGCACACAGTACAGATGTGCCGTCTGTCCCAAACAAAATGAGAGGGACGGCTAGAAAACAACGCGGTCTTGCTCACTTTTCACCAGTATGCTTCAACATGTGACGGGCCAAGTCCGTCATGCGTTTGAACGAACTGGTGCAGTTGTTTGCGAGACAGGCATGTGGCTGAGGAGATGCTCAACAACAAAGACGGGAGTGGCAGAGGGAATTAGCCCACCTTGTGTTCATCGGTGCGGATTGCAGGCATGCTATCGAAACGATACGGGGGAGGTCACAGGAAAGTCAGAGGCGCAAGTAGTCGAGGAGTCCGCGGATGGAGGATTATGGCGGCGCACAGCACCGTCTTATATGTACACTACGGAGCCAAAGCTGTAAGGAACGACGACGCTAAGCCACTGGGGAAAGCAGCTGGCAGGAAACGCGTGGCAAAAGATGGAATTCTAGCGGGGGCAAAGCAAAGCAAAGCGGGCACACGTGTGGGGCGGGGGGCGGCCTTTATGGAGTGCATCCCCGAGGGCGAGATGGAGACAAGGCAGATGCATGCCAATTGTCCCATGTGAATTGAACGACATGGAAAGTAAGACCAGAATTCCGCGGGACAATTGGTCGCGGACCCTAGCGCTGGACTTGTTTTCCTAATCCGGGCCGTCGGCAGCCGCGTCGATCTCCATCTATAGATGACCGAACAAGATCAGACGCACAATAACACGCCCTTTCCTCGCGGCAGCCCCATCTCACTCTTGCATATCAGCCCCGTCTGGACTCGCATTCACCAGCTTTGATACGCTTCAGCAACGGCAAGCAAAAGCACGATTGATATCCGATTCTCCCTAGACTTGTCCATCATACTATCAATGACAGAACATCTTACACTCGGACTTCAGTGCCCCAACCCTGCGCCCTCGATGTGATTCGTAATTTCTAGCCATGGCGCAATGGCACCCAAGTCCTCGAACGTGAACGACGCATACTGGCTCCGTCCACCGCCGACAACCAGGTCTCGGTCCTGAAGAGCTGGTCCCTCGATAAATCGCTCCTTCGTGTGAGGGCCGACAAGCTGCGCGATAAGCCTGCATATTGCGCACATCATCAGCTCGGGCCATCACGAACCCGACTGTGCCACTCACATCAACGTGCCGACCCATTGCATGCCCTGCTCCTCGACTCCGCCTGTGCCGAGCCACCGTTTGTCTTCTCCACCACGTGTGTAGAACGGGTAGCATTCGTGTGACCAAGCGGGCAAAGGGTGTAGAAGACGTCGATATATCTGGTTAAGACCTGTTGGGAATCAGTCGAGGCCCTTGATCAGAAAAGGCTACTCACTTGAGTTCTGGACCTGAGTACGCCCTTCGGACGTGCCGCTCGTAGCGTCATCGATGGTGGCTATGTCTGAGACGTCTGACGTATCTTCCGTTTCGGCGTCCAAATTGTCCGGCTTTTCGATAAAGGGGGGATGTAAGAGCGCGCGCGCGTTGTTATTCACGGTGAATGCCGTTCTTGGTTTGTTGAGAACTCCGAGAGCAATGATACGGACATCCGCGAATTCCACTAGAACCTACGGAGGGATATGTCAAGCTCCGCGCATATGCGTGCGAGCTGGAACTGACTCTTATGCGTGTGACCAAGTGCGACAGATTATTCTGCAGTCTGTTTGGTATTCCAGTGGTTAGACAGCTCAAACGCACATAGTGGTGTAACAGTACTAACTTTAACTGCTCAAAGATCAGCAACGGACTCAAGTTGCGTGAAGCCCCATCAAGCTGGTTTGCAGTGCCATTGCGGTTGAGCACAACATATCTATGAGTGGCTCAACGCATGTCACATATCCGGATAGTCACAGTGCTTACTTAGTCCAGGCCTCATCACTAGTGCACGAGGAATGCGTCCGGTGCCAAATCCGATGCAGGACCCTGGAGCGATACACGAGGTGTTCCGCCAGGCGTAAGTGGAGACAAGGGAGATCAGTAACGTCACACGATAGGTACGGAGATTCGAAGAGGAAGATCCAACGGTCGACGATACGACCGATACGCGGGCCTCATGCTCGTGATCTGTCTCGGTCAAGAAGACTCACTTGAGGAATGCTCCTTTCCACGAGATGTCTTTCTTCGCCTTAGTCCAGCCCGGCAGGAACCGACGCCGGAAGCAATCCTCCCACTCGGTGTCCTTCAAATTCGGCAAGGACGCCTCAAAGAGGATGTACTCGGCTCGTGCGATGCTCAGAATCTCGACAAAATTCTGCCGAGGGACCGTGGAACGCACACTGAGGTGCTTGAGGTACGGGTCGTACAACCCATTCGTGTTCCGGAGCGTACGTAGGATGGGGCGTCGCCAGGGATTGAGGGAACTGTCAGAGGAGATCGCGTGAAGTCGGCGACAGAGGTACGAGGCGGTGACCAGCGTCGCGATGTCGAGCTCGCCAAGTATGTCTGCAACCAATTCGACAGGGAGAGAATCAAAGCTGCTGTAAGACATTGAAGGGAAATGAAGATACGGTGAGAGCATTAGGGGCTCGTCAAGTTGTCCGCATATGTGGCTGCGGGGGCAACGCGGCAGGCGGCGGCACGGCGTCATGTCTTGGTGGCGCACGTGCGATGCCGGAAAAGGAAGGCGTAGTAAAGAGAGACCCCAGCTCGACTGTGCCGCAACAAACTTATAATCCAACCGATACATAACATCATGCACGCTTATGTAGGTATCCTGTTGCATAAATACGTGAGCTATGGCTTGTGTAGACGTACAGAAATTTCAGGAGGGTGATCAAAAGTCCTTCCACTCGTCCCAGTCGTCCTGCTTCTTCGCAGGGGCAGCCGTGCTCCTGGAAACAGGTGTCTCTCCAGCAGCCCCGTACGTCGACATCCCATCCTGCTGCTGCGTGCCCCCGTTAAACTCGCCAAAGAAATCGTCTTCGTCTCCATGATCGTAGAGCCCCGACGACTCCCCGTCGTGTATTCCGGGCGACACTCGCCCGTATCCCCTCCTCTCCGGGCCACCCCCCACTCTGTCCTTCACAGTCCCGACCACGCCGCCCACCTGCTCCGCCACATCTACCCCCAGCGTGCTCTTGCCCCACTCGTTCGCGCTCCGGCCGACGAGCGTGGCGCGCTTCCCCGCCTCGGTAGCGTACCCCCGCACGCTCGCCTGGAAATTCGGATCCGTAACCTTCTCTACACCCGGCTGGATCACGTTCTCGGACACGACGCGCGACGCGCCCGCAACAGCAGCGGAGAACAGCGACCAGCCCTTGCTAAGTGCGCCGGCCGGGTTCTGTTGGAGTTCCGCCAGGGACGGCGCCGCGCGGGAGGAGAGGCCGTAGGAGGGGTGTTCTGACGGAGACGGTGTGCTACCAAAGCCTTGGTAACGGCCCCCTGCGATGGCGGCAGATCGGCCGGCCGCGAGGCGTTAGCTTGTCCGAGGGTGGAGAAGTACGACTCGTTTGCGGCCTTTTGGTCGAAAGCGCCGTTCATGTTGATTACTGGACTGTTCGGGGCGGGCGAATTTGAACCGAAGGACGCGGAGAGGCAGAGTCGCCGCGTTGTGGGCGACCGGAGTTGGAGCGCGCCGAAGCGCGGGACTTGCGTAGGCCTTGGGCGGAAGACGGTCTTCCTGGAGGACTGGCGGCATTGTTGGGAGAGCGGGTGCCTTCAGCGGGTGGGGAGGGCGACCATGCATTTCCCGCTAGCTCGGCATCCAGCTATGCAAAATCTGTGAGGCCCAGGCAGCACCACAGTCACAGTCCGTCTGCACCTTCTGTCGATACTGAGAGGCTGCCCAACAGTGATAGGTATCGTGGGGCTCATGCCCTCCGTGTAACCTCCATTGGCGGGGTACGAGTTCATGAACTTGCGGAAAGGCGCGTTACCTCCCAGCTATAGTGCAGAAACATGTGTCACCACATTCAGAGGTGAGAAATAGCACGGACCTGCATCCGCTTGATTTGCTCCTCCTGCCATGTGTCCATCGAAACCGATCGCACAAAACTGCGAGCGATGCGTTCCAGGTCAGCTCTCCAATGGCTTCGCGATTGGATGTTGACCGCACCTGATATGCACGCCGAAGCCTCTATGTGTGCCTGCGCATTGCAGGCAAATGAACACTGCAAAGCTGATGCGGTGCATCAGAAGGGAAGCCTGTAGATTGTGGACATGCCTGACCTGATCGAGGCCCATTGCGGGTTTGGGTTGGCGCAGTCGACGCACCGCTTGTTGTCGAGGTCGTCCCGCTTGATGAGATCCTGCAGGGTCTTGCGTGCGGCGACTTGGTCCATGGGTATATGGTTGGGGATCAGCTGGAGGTGGATTCAGCAAAACACATGCCGCTGGCAGACTCGGAGGCTGGACGTCAGCGCACCGTGCGAAACGCTTCGGATTCTTTCCCACGATAATATCCTGAGGACGACGGAGACCGCGACTGCCCTCACACCGAGAAATATTGAGACGAGGACAAGAAAGCGGCGGCCTCTACGCAAGGCCGGTGTAGGGGCGAGGGTCCAGAATAATTGCTATCGACTGCCCGCCATTCGTCCGGGTCTGCCGTAGCAAGATGCCGCGGTGGAAGCCATCCCCCAGTTTCCCGATGGATCGTTTTGCCGACACAGTGGATATCGTCCATCGCAAGTTTATCTGGCCGTCTTGCGGGCCAAGGCCATCAATGTGTGCAGCGAACATTATATGAGCTTGAATCACAACAGGACAGCCGTGTAAAATGGCCCGTTGAGTGTATTGGATCGTCGGGTGGGTGCAAGTCTTTTCCGAGCGCCTCTCTGCCGCCGGTTCTCTGCCCACAAACACAGCACCACTTCCCAGCTTCCGGACACTCTTCTCCCCCTTTGCTTGTCTTTTTCTTGCACCCTGACCGCGTCTCATTATCTGTTTACTGATCCCGATATCACCCACCCTGCGATCCCTCACGATTCGCGAGTTCACACACTCCCAGGACCACCCACCGATCATATCATCCGTTCCCCTGGTCCAAAAACTCGCTGAACGGACGCGACATAGCATTGTGGATCAGTCACGAATCACTCGCTCAAGTACATCTTGACAATAGCTCGCTGTATACCAAGGATCGCGGTCGTCCTCGGCCCTAATAGACCTATCTTCCATCAAGCGCGCTCTTCTCCGCGCCTGGATTCTTGTTCAGCTACATAGATGATCCAAAAGACCAACCCGCCGTCAGGCAGTACCGCTGTGGCTCCGATGCGACAGGGCACTGCCAGCGAAGGGCCAGAAACATGGGGACAGTGGGTAGGGCACAAGTTAGTCCCATGTCTCCTCTGGTACCATCATTGGCTCATACAATGTGCCATCGCGCGTCGCGCTAGACATTACTCTTTGGAGGTCGTGCAGAATCCGCTGCGTGCGCGTATGTGCGGGTTTGGTGACAAGGTAAGTGTGCTCGTTCATCCATGCTGCTGCGGCCAACGCGTGCGCCTCCAGGATCGACGGCCGCTCGCTCCAGCAGCAGTCGCCAAGATGGTCGTGACGCGAAACGACAACAGCATTGTAGATGTCGAGTACGTGGCATACGCTCTGATCGAGCTCCATGTTCACGACCGTCGTTCGCAGTGAAATAGATTGTTCATTCTTCCTGGTGACGGTCGACCTCTGGTCCTCCGATGGGAAACACGAGATGAACCTTGTTCTCCACCCCACGTCCGCAGATCGATATGTCCCTACCAGTGCCCCGAAGGCGAAACGCCGCGCTACCAACGCGAATGCGCCTTCCTCGAGTCGTACCGGCAGGCAGAGTCCCACTTCCGCCTTCCCACACCAACATCCTCGCAATCGCAATATCCTTCAGTATGTCCGTGATCTCAAATTTGTGGGGCTATTTTTGACCTTCTCCAGTCCAGTGGGATGACCCCGTACATATCACCGTCAACTCCGGGCTACCCGGCCTCGGCTTATCCGTTTCCTGCACAACAGCCTCAGCCCTCCGAGTCCTCCTTTCAGGCCCAGCCAGTAAACCCTTATGCCTCGCAGCCAGACCCGAACATGCCAGCCTGGGGCTATCCTCCCGGGGCGTCGGTGGATCGCACACAGCCGCATTTCTCGGCTGCTCTCCCTCCTATTCAATCCATGAGCCGTGGCGCAGCTGGACCTGCCACGAGTGCGAGCTACTCCACAGGCGCCAGCACGGCGGAGAACTGGCCGCTCGAGAACCAGGGAAGAGATGACGCGACGGGGATGCCATACCGCACCTGGCAGCAGGAGCCAGCGTATTCGTCACCCATCGACAGCAGCGGGCCGCCGAGCGCCATCGACTCGTCGCTGCGTGCGCCCATCCCGAGGCGCGCGAGAGCTCCTACGGGCAGATGGCGCCGACGCCCACGGAATCCTTCCCGCAGAGCCGGTACTCCCAAGAGCCGTACACGCCTATTGGGCAGCAGGGCCCCCCTCAGCAGCTCGATGGCGCGATCTACCCTTCGGCACCATATGTGCAGCAGCCGCCTCCGCCGCCGCCACATCAGGCCCAGCCTCCGGCGCAGTATCAGCAAGCTCCGTATGTACAAGACCCCACGCCGCCGTCAACTATACCGCCTTTGCCACGGCACACGTACACTCGGACGCTCGTAGGGCCCCTATCTGCGAATGCCTGTCGTCTATCGGACGAGCACCGCAAGCCTGGTATCTTCTTCCTCTTCCAGGACCTCTCCATCAGGACGGAAGGTGGGCTCACGATCGCTATGATCCGCGCTATGCATCCCTCCTGACAGCGGAATGCACAGGGACCTTCCGTCTGCGGCTGCGTCTCATGAACGTTGGCGCGTAAGTGGCTTTCGATCTTTCTGATTGTCGCTCAGTCCTCGGTTGGCGCGCTGTTCATTGAGCTTGCTGCATATAGCCTTCCAGCCCCTGAGTACGGGGCGCCCTGCGTGCACACCGACGTGTCCCCGGTCCTCGCCCAGACATTTACGGACCCGTTCATCGTGTACTCTGCCAAACGTTTCCCCGGCGTCCCCGGTGAGCCACTATCACTACATGACATGTACTATAGATTAGTTGAGACTCGTGACCCACAGACACAACCGCCCTCTCCATCGCCCTGGGCAATCAAGGCCAGAAACTCCCGCTTGTAAGCCCGTGCCAGTTTCTAGCCGTGTGGCAACCGCATGCTGATGTATCATGCGATATCAAGCGGAATCGGAATGGGTCCAACAACAAAGGCCGAAAGCGGCGGCGCGACAACAGCGGGTCCGAAGCCTCCGGTGACGAGTCTGATTAAGCATGAATCGCCTTGCCAGGTTCATCGTCGCGAATGTATGCGTAGAGCGACTTCTCGCCGTCTTGTCGCAATTAGCTATGCGCATGATTGTTGTGATTTAATGTGTCACGAAGCAGGCTAATCACCCTGTATGCTCTACGAAGACCGCCTGTATATTATCTTTTGGCGCTGTGCCTGCTTGATGATAGCAAATTCGCGAACTAGTTGCACCGTCTGCGGGCAGTTGTCGTAGATCCGTCCCAGAATCTCCCCTGCCTTCAACGCCCGATCCGTCAGAGACTTTACATCCAAAACAGGCTGCAGATGAGCACGCCCATTGACGCCGATCGCCTGAACCAGTCGCCCGGCCTCGAGATGCGTGAGCACCTCCTGGAGGACTCGCAAGGTCACCGCATGAGGGCGCCACACGTTCCAGATGGGGGACACCTGGTATAGCACGTGAAGGGCGTGCGCGAAATCGTCCCGCTTACCGGCCTCCATGCCAGGTTTGAACTTCCGGGTGGTCAGTGTCACGCGAGGCGATCGCCGCCCACGATAGTGCATCGGAGACTCTGGCGGAGACGGGGGTAGTCCGTCGTCCTCCGGAGGAGGAATGAGTGGGGAGTCCGGATGGCGATCTCGTTGTACCGAGATAATCTGGGTCTTTTGCCGATACGGAAGAATAATGTTCTCGATGACCTCGAAGGCACGCTCTAGCTCCCCGGCGCGGGTCAGCGCCACGGAAAGATGGTTCCAATTGTGCGAATCGAACGCCATGCCTTCCGACCTGAGCGTCGTCCAGGTCTCCGCGATCTCGGAGTGATGACCAGCGGCGGACATGGCGTCGACATAGATTGACAGCGGGATGCATAGTGCGACACCGTGGCTGCGCAGTCCGGCATTAGGGAGGTCATCTTGCTCCTGGAACAACGAGTTAATCTGGGAGTAGCGCAACCCAAGATCGTGGATCTGTGGCCAGATGCGACGAATACCCTCGACATTTCCTGTGCGGCGATAGACATCGAGCAGTAATGTCAATGTGCCTAGGGTGGGCTCTCCTCCTTTATCGAGCATATCTTGGAACAGCCGCTCGACCTCCTCGGACTTGTTCGCCCACGTGTGTGCCACCATCAGAGGAGCATAGAGGAACTCCAACGGCAACCCACGGCCGCCTACAGGTTTCATCCAAGGCCGCTGTTTTGGCTCGGCAGCCACGAGGGTCTTGAGGAACTCTTCCGCGACCTGTATGCCCATGGAGTTTTTCTCGACGCTGTATGCCCGGATTATAGTGCCATATGTGACGGCGCTCGGCTCGATACCTCGCGCCTTCATGCTCTCGAAGATGGCTCTTGCCTTAGCCCTTCGATTCTTGCGCAGGTAGCCGGCCATGATTATGGTGAGGACGTAGGTATTGATATGGAGACTGGACTGCCAGTCCTCTGCGAGCTTCTCCATCTCCGTGAAAATGTCGGCTGCGATCTCCATGAGGCCGGAATCGCAGGCGGACTGGATCAGCAACGCAAAGGTATGCTGGTCGGGACGCACGTTGACTTCCTCCAGTTTCTGAAAGAGGTTCGCAACAACACGGAATGGAGCGCCAATGAGGACGTACGCCTTGAGGAGCGTGTTATAAACTTCGACAGTCAACTGGAGGCCGCGGTTCCTCGACGAAGCCATGTAGTCGAACACACGAATGACACCCTGCCACTGGCCAGCCTCAACATAGACGTTCATCAGAGCAGTGACCATCCTACGGTCCGGGACGACCTTGTCCTTCAATGCACGCTTGTAGATCTCCTCGGCAGCCACCACGTCCTTGCGTAGAGCAAGAGCTTTGAACACTGTTGTGTAACATACTGCGGTCGGCGGTATCCCGATGTTGCGCATCTGGTCCAGAAGACTCGACATGGGCTCGATATCCCCACGCATGGCAAAGCAATGCAGGATGATGCTGTACACATAGACGTCAGGGGCAATGCCCGCCTTTGTCATGGCCCCCAACCACGTGTTCATCCCCTCGAGGTCACCGCGCTGGGCGTGGGCGAAGATGACAGTGGTATAATGGTAAATATTTGGTAGTTTGACCTTGGAACCGTCGGGACCAGGGTCCGGAAAGAAGTGGTGGAAAAGTTCGATGACACGGACTGTGTCTCCGCGACGAGCATGTACGTGCAGCATCATCGTGATGTCGGCCAAATCGACCCAGTTCTGTTGCGAGAGACGCTCGAAGTATCCTCGGCACGCGGCACATCGCCTTGATGAGCGAAGAGATAAGTCCGGTGGACTGATACAACCGGAACGTGGGTCCTGATCCCGACCACCGCGACAGAGAGGTGAATAGGAAATTGGCAGAAGCGAAAGAATCCGCTTCACCAGAGCTTTGACCACCTCCAGCTGCAAATCAAACTGTACGGGAAGTGATTGTCGTTGCGCTGCCTGAAGGACACTGAGCGCATCCTCGGCGAAGTCTGCGTCACAGAGAACGCGTAAGGAAATCTGCTGCCACCTGCCGCAATTCCTTTGGGACAGTTAACATGAATGCTGCGGGGTTCTCGACGGATGCTGCGATGTCGAAGGCGAGTCGGTGAAATGATCTGACAGCATGGAGGAGTGAAGGATGACGCCAAATGACGAAACGTTCGACCAAGTAAGTCCCCACATCGTCCCATTCCTTTATAGAAAGTCGAGCACTGAAGTTGCATTCCGGTCTCGGTGCAGCGACAACACAATGGAGATGTACGCCTCGACAATGTGTACTCTCTTGTCCGGTTCTGTTGGCGTAGCGCTGACTTCACGAGCTCCGGATATCGCGTCCGCAATGTCACCTATCAACGCCAACGCACGGAGCTCCAGACACCGCCATCGTAGTCGATCCACATCCAGTAGAATGTCCGGTATTCGAGATGACAGCGCATACAGCGCAGTATGTAGCCGTATTCCCCAAAACGCGGCGAGTCGTGTGGCGAATTATCCGCAATTGCGGCGATTCGAGACGCAAAATCCAGGAGGTGCGAGGTTTCCATAAATTCGCATCCACCGGATCCTGTAGGTTCTCGTACGCGTTCCACGCGTGCTCTGGGTCCGATGACGTGCCATCCGAGCTGAAATCCATGATACAAGTTCTCCACTGGTCCTGCTGCCATGCCGAGGGCGATGAACTGGAGGTGCCGAGCGGCTCCGGGAGACTAGACGCGTGTCGTCGCTGAGCTATGCTGGCCTCCCTGACCCAGCTGCGAAGAGAGGGTACATCTCTGCGACTAGATCCATGTACTAACTTGTGGCTTGATATTCGACGCGTTCGCTGGCGGCTTGAAGTAACGTCACGCAACGATGAAGGATATCGGCAACCTGCTGAGCGATATGAGACGCCGTGGAAGTAACAAGCAAAAGAATATCGTACTTGGAGCTGGCGTCGAAGGACCGGCATCACCAAGTCCAATCATCGTCCTGCGCGGAACACTGTCATCGACCGAGCGGGCTCGCTCCTTTCCCTTCACACGTCTCGGACGGGGTGTGAAGAAGTCTTGCGGAAAACTCGAAGCTGTCATGCATTTCACCATCCTGAGCGCGGACTGGGAAGGCGAGAAATGGGCCGTGAACGATCTTCCGGAAAGGAGGGTGTTGAATACGGTCGCCGCCAAAGGCTCCAGCATCACAGGACTCGCCTAGACGAGTGTTTTTCGAGGACCTGACAATCTAATTGCTCAAATAAAGTAAGCATATGGTGTATGCGCGACATACCTGGCACACAGGACCAAGGACGAAACAGAGCACGCTGAGGTGGACCACGACATGCAAAACCTGCAGAAAGTGCGGAAGCCGAGATGACAGAGGACCGGCATATGCCGGCCTGGGGCACCCTCGACTGGCCGCCACATGAGCGCTCTCGAGGACTTCAGACTTGCAGCGTGTACAGTACGTGCCGTCAGCTTCGCACTAGAAGAACTTGCAACCTTTCCTTCTCCCAGCGGATCAACGCCCACGCCATGGCGGACGCCCCTCCAGCTCATGAGATTCTCCTGGTCCCCGCTGTCGGTCAGCTCGGTCGAGACACTCTGCGCCAGCAGTGCTACGACGTCCGCATCGATGTCTTTCACCACGAGCAAAAGTTTCCGCTGGATACTGAGATTGATGAGTTCGTCTCCTGCTCGAGTTCGCCTATGTCACAGTACCGTCGACCATCCTTCCGTGACTCTCCAGCTTGGACGAAACAGCGACGCACATCTTGCTGCGTCTGCTTCCCTCTCTGACACCCGTCGGAACAATTCGGTGTACGAAAGCCAAGGACTATTACAAACTGAGCCGTCTCGCTGTACTAAAGGACTATCGCAAGTTCCGTTTCGGTCAGGAGCTCGTGCTCGCGTTGCATAATTTCGTTCGTTCGGAAGCTCAGCAAGCCGAAGAGCATGACTATGTCAAGATCATTGCACACTCGCAAATTCCGGTCAAGGGATTTTACAACAAGTGAGTCAGCTTTCACCTAATGACTCCGGACATGCGCTGATCCTGCTATCCTGACAGATTTTCGTACAATCCTGAGGTGTGTTGGCAGTTCCCTCGCCGCACCGCATGATTTGTGATGACTGTCTGATTGTTCTGCTGACTTTGCAGGGGGATGAATTCGACGAGGACGGTGCTCCCCATCAAAAAATGGTTGCTCGCTTGATACTGGCCGATACATCGGTCTAAACTTTCGAAAGCAAGTCGCTGGTATATATGTATATACTACGTCGTCGTCATAAGGTCGTGAAGTATGCGTCATGAAGCGGAGTGGGTACTAGCAATACAGCATAGGTCAACAATACAGGATATACATGTCCATTGTTGTAGAAGGGGATAAAATATTGCGAGTAAAGGTATAGCTAAGCGGTGCATACTACAATCCTACAATGCAGCGGCAAGAAAGGCATATAGGAGAAACATCCGTTAAGCAAACATCGCCCAAAAACAGCTGAAAGGAATGTGCGATTAAGCAGACAAGATATGCAAGGAAACCAATATCTAAGAGTGGTGGTGATCGGTATCATCTGTCAACCCGTCGCTGTCGCTTTCGGAGCTGAAGACTTCCTGCTTCATTAGAGGTCGTAGCGAGCGGCTGGGGAACGGCATCGAATTGATCGAGTTACTGGGCAGGATGCTGAAGTTGATACTTGATCCGTATCCAGTGGTGCCCTCCTCATACATCTTCCGCGCAGTTTCATATTCCAGTTTCTCCTGCTCGGCTTGTGCGAGGAAGGGCTAGATTGCAGCGATCGTATCGCGATGAGATGGCGGAGATGAAGAGATCAATTAATCGTGCAATCGCATAAAAGACCCTGAAGCACTAACCTTCCGCTCGTCGTCCGTCATCGAGCGCCATTTACCGGCAGCTAGCACGCTTTGTTTCGTCGTCTCGGTTTCGTCGCCAAAAACCTCCCTGACCAATTCGGGATCCGACCGGATGCGCTGAAGGAACATGAAATACGCGCTGAGCGGTTTCTTCGGCGCATTGGGGTCTTTGATATTGCCTTTGCGACTCTTTCCGGCCTTGCGCTGCGCCGTCCGAAACGCATTCTCGCGCTTGATATCTTCCGGGTCAGCGTGCGCATGTATGCAGCGAGCTCCCGCTCGCGTGCCTCCTTCGCAGCCTGCGACCGTCGCTTGTAGGGCTAGACAGGGACGAGGCAACGAGTGAGGATCAGATCTCTGACAGCTGTCATATACGACATACCTCCTTCTCCTCCGTAGTAAGCTTTGCATACTCCTGACCAGCCTCCTTGGCGGCCTGGGCAACGTTCAGCTTCTTGTGACTGGACGCCTGATGGCGCGATATCCAATCAGTGAAATAGAGCTGCCATGCGGATGGCGCAAGCTTTGGAGGACGTAAGGTGGACTTGAGAGGCACTGGGCGCGTACCTCGAGCATCAGTATCCACCTCGTCAACGGCGAAGGGAAAGCATGTGTAGACGTACAATGATCTGACACCTTCTCCACAGGACGTGGCTCTTCATCCTCCATCTGCGAACGCTTCTTCTTCCGAACAGTCGCATCTCGATCATCGTGCTCACTGATGGACTCGGACCGCCGACTGTATGCCCTCGTAAGGGGCGGAGGTCGAGCGTGAGTGACAGAAGGAGCGCTGGAGGATTGAAATATCTGTGATACGGGAGCAATGGACCTTCGTGAAGGTACGCGCTGGCGCTGGGTCGCGAAGGCATCTTCCGACAGGGGTGGGAAGGGGACGGGTGACGCGGACAGTGTCATATTCTGAGAGCTAGGCGAGTCCCAGAGCTGCGTCGCCCACGATGGCCTCAGTTGAGCGTCGGAAGGAGACAATGAATTGCGCGCATCTCCCCGTAGTGCCTCGGTCATGATCGTGTCCTCGGCAGGGGAGAACGATCTTGGAAGGGGCTGTAGTGCGGCGAAGGCAGTCATGGGAGAGAATGCAGTGACATCTGGGAAGACCGATTCAGGGTCGCTGTACGCGACGAAGGACGACTGAGACGGTGGTGACTGGGACTGGGACTGGCCGGCGGGTATGGGGATTGGTACCGATGAGCTGGAGAGCGAAGGCATATCAGGGTCTTTGAGCCAGTGAGAGTACAGGCCATCGTTGAACTCCGAGGTATTGGGGAACTCCCCGTACCCACCGAAGAACTCGGACGTGAAAGACCGATCGCCTGGAGGTGCGTAGGAACCGTCTAGTTGACTCCCTGTCGACTCGGGTGAGCCAGGGAATGGTATAGTCGAGTGCATGGTATAGTCTGAATCCCAGGCGAAGGGTGACTTAGCACCGTAATGATTCGCGTCCTCGAATTCAAAGATCATTTGGTCCGAATCTGAGATCCCGGTATCATAATGGGGAGGGTCGTCAAAGGAGAATATGGGGGATGGGTCTCGAAGAGACATATCGGAAGCAGCGAACGCGATGCCTACGGCGTCGTGGTCGTAGTCGCGTCGGTATACGGGACTGGGAGGCATGGGTGCAGTAGAAGGGGGGAAACGGAAGTACGAGGGCCGGAGTTGACGCGGCTTTAAAAGGGACGGCGCAGCAGCCGCGTATGCGGAGGTATGACAGAGCAATGAAGTAGACGCAGCGGAAGCATATGCAGGGGCCGATGATTTAAATGGTTGATGGATGTGGCCTCGGCAGAGAAGCTTGAGCGGCCTTCGAATGGCGGCCATATATGATTTCGGTCCCTGAAGTGACTCGGACGAATATGCGGAAAAGTAGTCGGGATCCGGAAAGAAGATTTGTCCTTTGTGGTGAAGTGGGCCCTGCCTTCTTGGGCGGGTAGACCGACCTGTTTTGGGTTTGGGAATTCGGAGGAGTCCAAACCGATAGAAGCATGGATTGTCGGCAGATGGTATTGGTGACTCGTGACGCACCGCGATCCGGATGGGTGTCACTGCCAAGTATGGAAGGCGGGCGGCAGTGGCGGTCCAAGACGCGCGGACGAGAGCTAAAAGAGGACTAAAACATAAGCAGAATCGTACAGGCGTTTGTCGGGACAGACGTTGGCACGACTGACCGTCAGCGCAACAGTCGCCGCGCCGCGCGCTCCGATCCGCACAGCCCGGGCTTGCCCTAAACCTAGTAGGCGGGACTGACCGTGGGAAAGTCTATATCTGGTAACTGCGCGCCAGTCTTCAGATCCCATTGTCCGGCCAATCGCAGATCAGCGGAAACATATGAGACCTTCGCCGATGGCGTTTCGCCTGCGCATCGCTGTATGCATCCAGATATCGGCTCATTCAATTGCTCAGAAAGCGCGTACAAGGAATACGAACTACCATCTTCACAGAACCACAATCGAGTCTGCTGGCCGATATCGTGGATTGTTGTAAACGCTCTTGCCGGCCTATACGTCGCGCATCGCAGACAGGGGGCGACGGAAGGGAAGCGAGAGCAGATAACCATCAGCGAACAGAAGGAATCCACCATCTCCTCATCAATTAAACAACTGACCTCCCACCCCTTTACATCCTTCATGATCTCCTTCTCCCTTTCCAGAGCAGCTTGCTGGCGCCGGTACGCATCGCGGTCCCCCTCGGCCAGCAGCAGAGGGACTAGGTGAATGCGAGACCACACCTTCTCTCTCTGTAACTCTCTGCAACGCAAACCCAAATCAGCACCGCTCCCGTTTCGCTCTCATGTATCCAAATCCGGATCACTGCGATAAGAGGTATCGCGCGGTCGGATCCAGCTAGGCCACGTTCCACAACGAGCGGGCCAATGGTGCACACGTTTCCCGTCCGCCTGACACCTTCTTCCAGAATGAATGGACTGAACTTTCCACGTACCTCTTCTCCAAGTTGCCCTTTCCAACTCGGTAGAAGCCCCAGGCGCACACCGCCGTCACACCGCCGAGGAGGACAAGGCCACTCGGACCGCGGAGCGGCAGGTTGCGTTTGTACTTGATGGCGTCAAAGCCCCCAGCCGGGGGCATATCCCTACAAAAGAGAATCACAAGAATGGATGTCAAGATTGTCCAAATGCGTCGGACAATGGATCCTACTGTCTGTAAGGGACCGACACTGCACCACCGGTTGTCAGGAAATATGTCAATACAGTACGCGAAATAACTTACTGTCTGACGGCCACAGTGTGAATCAGGTAGTTCTGAGTCGGTGTGAGAAACGCCGCAAAGCTGCGCCGGAGACAATGGATGAAGTATGCACTGTACAGTTGACTGACAAGAGGAACTCAAGATGAACTCATCGGTTCCCTGCCCTCATGTGTGCCACGTGGTTGTGGCGGATTCTCCCTCGCGGCTCGCTGAGTCGCATCCACCGGCATATTGTACCTTGCGACAAGGCAATGGTATAACATGATATAACTGAAATATGTAATGTACATGCCCAGACAGCTTCATAAATCCTCCCTACGGTTTTCTTGGTCGCATCATTGCAGATGGCTGTTGCATCGTTGAAGCGAGCTCAACTGCCTCCCAGGACAGCAAATATTGATCTCCGAGTCGCTATTTGGGGGAACAACGACCTTCCATTCTAGCAGCAGCTTGAGTAGCACAATAAATAACATATACAAGGCAGAAGATCGAAAATCGCGGAGAGTCGACTTCCATCGCACGGAGAGAACTGCGAGGTGAGCCGGAAATGGCCGAACGCCCGTCTCAGTATGGGAAGTTTATACGAAACGACTCAACGCCGGCCAAACATGACAGCTGAGCCTCAGCGCAAAGGCTTGCCACCGGTCTCGGCCTTCCGCCGCTACCACCATGTCTCGTCAGCCGTCCCCCGGTCCCTCCATTCCTATGAACCATGCCGCATTATACCATCCTCCTGCCCTTGCAGCTAGTCCTGCCTTCATTCAAAAGCAACAGAAGCACAAGGCTTACGTAGCAGGCATCACTGCGGGTGTCGAGGACACCAAGTATCAGGCCAAGTATCGGGAGTTGAAGAAAAAGGTCAAGGAAATCGAGGTTGTGAGTCACATATCTTCTTCGCAATAGTGCCTCTTACGGAAGTTCACGAAACCTGCCTTTCAAGGACAATGACAGGCTGTACTTCAAGCTACTTTTGGCGAAGAAAAACATCCGTCGAATGAACCTTGAACGAGCGTAAGTCTCTGGAGGTGCCTGTTTGTGCGGATATCTGTCTCAAGCGATCGTATGACCTTACAGAATCCTGTATGAGCGGCTGGCCGCAGTTCCGCCTACGCCGGGCAGGCATACCCAAGAACTGCCTACTGAAGATCCCATCTTTCATCAACCGCTCCACATTCCTCCAGAGCATGCCCGGATGATAGATCCAAACGACCATGCTATAGCCGAATATATGCGGGCTCGTCCAAATGCCAGATTGGTCCAAGGTCCCGACGGCAGAGTAATTGCTGTAGAAGATACGCCGCCAGTCGTTGGACCAGGTGGCGTCAACGTAGTCCAGCCGCCGCATGGAATCCCGCTTGTCCATAGCTTCCGCCATGACTCAGGACCGGGTTTCGATCCCAACAGGCAGCTGCCACCCCTTCCACCCATGATACCCATGATTCATCCTCAGGAAGGCTCTGCGGCCATGTCTCCTATCAATGACCACCATGGCCACTCGTATGGACCACCGCAGCCCCATCTGCACCCACATCCTCAGTCGCACAGCAACTCATCTCATCACTCGCGCGCGTCTTCGGCTCGCCCAGATCTAGATGCAATGCAGGGAGGAGCTTCTCGACTCGATGGTCTGCCTCCTGCCCATGCTGCTCTTGGCCGAAGTCCTACTATGCCGGGCGAGACACCGGGCGAGCGATCGCGGAGACTCGACGTTCATGAATTGACGCATCCGCATGGCCACCAACTTCCCCATCCGCATATCCAGATACCCGTACAGAACATGCCTGCGTCACCTCCACCCGTCCACTCTCCAACTAGCACACGCAGCTCCTCTGGGCCCGGACGGATCCACAACCACCAGCGTGTGGGGCCCGGCGCAAACATTAACCGCGAACGCGATCCTGAACACGAATGGGAGCTTAAGCGGGAGCGGGAACTGGAGAGGGAGCGTGACCGCGAGCGAGAGCAACAGCTTCGTTACCGCACGCAAGCAATGGAAGATCAGGAAGAGGGCACCGCATGGGAAGCTCCCCTTGTCGGTCCAGGCGTCTCACACGGCGCATCTCGTTCGAATACCCCTTCTTCTGGCCCTGGCAATGGAGGAAGCAGGGTGCCTTCGCGCCCCGCATCGGACGAAGCGTACGAGCGCGAGCGCGATGGCGCACGGTCGTATGCGCCCAATGTGCTCGGTCTGGAGCGGGAGTCTGGTCACGACGAGCACAACCACCGCCTCTCTGGTCCTACGACGCGCGTACCGCCTGCCGAGACGTCTGCGGAGCCCAGGAAGAGATCTCGTGCTGACATGGAGGGCAGCGAGGAGCGTGGGGGCGAGATCCGTTCGCCGACCGAAGGCGGCACATCGACGCATCCTTCTTCTGGGCCCGGCGTTCCGCTTGCGGATAATAGGATGCCGAGGAGAGGACACTTGGATGATGCGGATAGGACCGCAGCCAAAGCAGGGGATATGAGGGACGACAGGATGGATGAGGATGACTGAGCGAAAACACAGCTTCGCGGAACACTTTGGAACAATCTGGTAAAAAGTATGGCTATTGTGTCGTGTCCTGTAAGTGTTGTTGTTCCCATGACGCGTACGGTATTGTCTCGGAGATCTTACTGTTCCTTATGTATGGCCTTCTCAAATCTTAACGGGCCTGCGGTCCAGGTAATGCAGTCATCGCAATGTGCCTTGCGTGACTTGGACGGACAAGAAACGAAACGCCGCCATGATGCTACGAACAGACGCATGAATTCCTCCATTCTTGATGAACTTCCTCAGTTGCTTCCTTTGCTTCTTTCACAAGTCACAAACGACTATGCATGCGGTCTATTCGGTGTACACAATGACGTGGATATAAGCACAATCACATGCGCCAAACTTCGGTATACCGATCAGGTGAGTCAGAGATCCCGCAGCCCGCAGAAGCAACATCTACTTGGACAGAACTTTAGGTGTCGAACGTCCGGATGCGAAATGTATACGCACGGGCCTCATCAATCTATCATGGCCACTAGATTGTTATCCATCCCCAAGCCCATAGTCGATAGCCAGATCGGAATATGCCCCACTCGAAGATGTGGCGCGACAATCATCCAGTGCTTGTTGACTGTCATCTTCGTCCGCAACCCAGGCAGCTGTCGACCGCTCTGCGGAGACTGGGTACCTATTTTGACACAGATAAGGCGCCGGCTCCACCGCTATTCCGCGCCACAGAACAGCTTGGTCCGTCCAGTACTGATCCACGCTATTCTTGTCTGTAAACACGTAGTCGCGGCGCGGAATGTCTGCCTGGCTCCGTCCGATTGCCTCCAGGAGGACGCCTTCGCTGTTTTCTGCCGCTGGAGACATGGCATTGAGGATAATATCCATGATGAATGGTCGGCGGCCGAGCCAGTCTGTATCCACTTCGACAGTCTGCTGTGCTCTTCGTAGGAGGTCCCTAGCCGGTGGTGTGGGTGGCGGTGGCGGTGCCAATAGTGAGACGGATAGGGGACTGATATTCGTCTTATTCGCCTTGCCATTCGGATGGACACGAGACCGAACATTGCGTGGGTGGCGGCTAGGAGGACTAGGCACCGACATGATGAATTCGATCTCGTGCGACGGATCGATGCGAGGTTGTGAACGACCTTTGCCTTGTCCCTGCTTGGGAGGCGCTACCTTCGAGGCCTTGGGGTGCCGTCGTTGGGCGCTCCGTTGCGTAGTTGACGTTGGCGCCCCGACCTGGAATACACTTGATGACCCGTGAATGTGTGACCCATATCAACTACGGACGAGGCGCCACTTACTGACTATTCGCCGCGGTGCCAATGTCGCCTGCATCGTCGGGATTCATAGTGGCGCGGAGGTGCATGATGCGAACAGTGAAACGACGGATTGCACCCGCGGCCGACATATGGCGGGGCTGATATCTAGATGCTGACTGACTGAGTACGCCAGCCTCGGCGTCGACCATCCGCTGGCTGACATACATACGGATCACAGTCTAGTCGGGCATGATCGATTCTGAGCGATCGGGACGCCGGAGGCAGAGTTTGCTAAGCCTCGGAACCTAGTAAATTCGTCCGCCCGCCCGTCCCCCGCAGTCAGCTGTGCACCTCTGATGTCATATCATATCTATTGACTCACCCTGTATCACGACAGCATCGGCAGCGGACTGCAGAGGAATAGGGGTCAGGTCCACGGAGGTAGTCGTGGCCCAGCTGCGGACCGAGCTACTAGACTGTCAGAAGTCCGATAACGCGCGCAGGACGGTTCGGATTGGGCAAGAGCAGAAGCTACCTGTGGGACCCGTTTCAAATGCACGGATCTAGAAATATCTAAAGTTCATGCCGAGCGGGCAGTATAGTCGCAGTTGGATGCGTCAGGTGCTGCTGCTGGTCAGCTCGTGATATCGAAACCATCGGTGCGTAGAGTTCAGCGACAGTGCGCGCCCCGAACATAGGCGCCACGACGGATATTTGGGTGCCAGCGAAGCAAGATGAGGACGCGCGGGTGGTTGGTAGCACGCGTTCACCACGCGGTATATCGAGGCCGTCGATCCTCCGCGTCATTGGCCTGATCAAATGGCTCGGTATAGAGTTCACAAGAACGCTCCGTCGGGCATCAATCTGCTTTCATCCGTTCGGCACGCACACGTTCTGGCCTCTGTCCACCGCAGAGAGATTCCAGAGTACCCTCGGAATGGAGATAAATGCGCAAATCGCGCCAGAGTAGGCAGTGCTAAACTCTCTCAAACCCAGCTCCGAGATCCAACCTAAGCCTGCTGTCCTCCGCTAGTGCAGATCCGGATGCGACTTGTGGCTGAACGGACCCAATTTCACGGGCGAGTCGGGCTGCTCGGGCAGCACAGGCGCGACATTTTCGTTCAAAATGGTCCGCCAATGATGCATGGCGCAACACGCATGCTCGCGCCCAGGAGATGTTTATTTTAGAACGAGTGAGAAGAAAGACGGACTTTCCACGACGAAGAAAGTAACACCGATAACTTGTGCAAAGCTCTTCGCCATGGTGGCGGCCGCGTAACACAACCTTGTTCACCTTCATCTCCACCAGTCGCTAGCACGTCACCGGTAGACATGATCCGCTGCGAGAATCCAGGGTTCAGCACCCGAAATCACGCATGATTCGACGCGATGGGCAAGCAACATACCGTGCAAATTGGCGGCAATCTCGGCTTCGGCCCTGTCCCCGTTGGCAAGGAGCTTCTCTTTATTGTACAGAAGCTCCTCGCGAGTTTCCGTCGAGAACTCCTGGTTCTGAGCTGTGCAAGGAATCAGACCCGAGCGAAATCTGGCGTTCTGCCATCGGCAGAAGAGACGTCGGGTAAAATAGGAGAATGAAGAACGCACTCTCAACGATGGCGTCAACCGGACAAGCCTCCTGACAGAAGCCACAGTAGATGCACTTGGTCATGTCGATATCTGCACATGCTCAGCTCAGGGGTGCAGACGCTATGATCGCAGAGATGACATACCGTAGCGAGTGGTCCGCCTCGAACCGTCCATTCGGGCCTCGCTTTCTATAGTGATGGCCTGGGCAGGACAGATCGCTTCACAGAGCTTGCAAGCTATAAGTAGCGATGGTGTTGTAGGCCTGACCGTTGCAAAGACCGGTCACATGGACATACCAATGCAGCGCTCTTCACCACTGGGGTATCTGCGCAGAGCATGCTCTCCTCGGAAGCGCGGCGACAGAGGACCTTTCTCGAAGGGATACATGATGGTATATGGAGGTCTGAAGATTTGCTCCATGACAATCCACATTCCTAAAGACAGGCTAAGCAGCCGGGACTGATGACATACAACATTCGTACCTCTCAGAATTTCGGTGAAGAAAAAGAGGTGGACCGCTTTCTCGAGCGCGCCGGGTCCGTCCTTGTAAGGGTTTATGTCCTTGCCCGGTTCATCCAAAGCGTTGTAAGTCTTCAAGGCCGGCGACTTGACCTGCGTGGGCTGGGGAATATGGTCGTGTGGCAGCAGTGGATCAGCATGGCAAAGACGAGGGGTAGTGGAAAGCATTCTGGGGGCCAGCAGTGCAGGGGCGCGGGTCGCTCCGCGTGATGTTGCCAACCGCACAGACGGTCCAGCGGCCAAAAAGGCTCGGGTGAACGACATGATGAGCTGGATGGCGCAGTCGTCGTGCTCAGCAGTGAACGACGCCCTTTCGATGTTGACGGCAGCAGCGGGACAACTCACCACCGACCCCCCGGTCGGCCAATGCCGGGTCGGAAGCCGACCAATCACGTCGCGCGTATCTGATAATTCTGATACTTTCCTGCACCAGGCCTGCAAGCTGGGACCCGTAGTACTATGTCCACGTCAAAGTCGAAGGCGAAGGCACCACAGTCGAAGGTCGCGCCTTTGAGCCCGCAAGGTATGTTTCTCGCAATCTTCTGTAGCGTCCGGCTGAATGCGGGGCGGCTAGCCAGATATACAACAGAATTACAATCGCTTCCAGAGTGATCTCCAGACGTTGGCAAGCAAAATCGGCGAGTTGGAGCAGGAAGCAGAGGAACACAGGTACGTTTTCTCACATGAATCAATCTTGCGACTGATCGGTATGTTCGCAGTTTGGTACTATCCACTCTGGACGAGGTATTGGCACAAGAGCCTGACCGCAAATGTTTTCGAATGGTCGGCGGAGTCCTTGTTGAACGCACTGTGAAAGACGTAGTACCTGCTCTGCAGACAAACAAGGATGGGGTGAGCCGTTACCACTCCCAATCGTTGTGCCTCTTTTGCTCATTGCTATCCGTTTTACAGATACTGAAGGTGATATCTACCCTCGCAGAGCAATACAAAGGAAGAGAGGACGAGTTCGAGGTCTTCAAACGCGACTATAACATCCGGCCTGCGTCTGCTGGATAGAATTGCCCTATCGTGTCCGCCTTTGTAGGCGCGTCAGAGACATCGCAGTCGGTGAGCATCCGTCTGATTATTCGGTCCAAGGCCTGACCATGACCGCGAAGGTATTCAAAAGTAAAGATGGCACGCAGAATTGTTTGTTGTACTGTACACGAATCAGGTTATCACTGTCCCACTCGCAATCGCTTCGGGTCTCAACCTAACATAAAGGCGAATTCATGTCTGGCTTTGATCTCTTCGAATCCGTGCATGGTCTTGACTAAGGACTTGGAGTACTAATTTGATACGAACGTTATGTGACCGCATGGGATCTTTTCTGTTCTGGACGCGAATGGTTGTGCGCCATGTGTAGATACTGTTTCTATGATGATCAACGCCTAGGGTTGCCAGTACTACGGCCAGTACTTATGGCGAATCGCTCGCTATTGCAGGATTATCTGCAGGCGCATGCATGCACGCATGCACGTGCCGATCGTAGTAACGCGTTGGGCGCTTCATGTATTGTAGAATCACCGTGACCGTGCCTGCGCACTTGCATCTTTCACATCTCATCTTTTGGCTGTGCTTGTGGGTTATGTGGCCGCCCTTCGCACTTTTGTAATCTTCATTCAGAACCATTTACAGACACACTCCTTCATTCACGGTTTTCTTTTTTCGCTTTCGCAACATGCTCTTGTCCAGCTTGTCAGCGGTTCTTGTGCTTGCACTGTCCGCGGTGGCTGCTCCGACACCACGTACGCGCTTGTAAGCCTGTCGACATGATGTAGTATGTCTGAATACATTTCCTTCAGATCCCAGAGGAAATTCTTCCGATGAGCTGTCGCCTTCGGACGCGCGCAGTCCAGCATCCGCTTCGAACCCATTCCCGCCGAAGAGCAAGTTCATTCACATTTATGTAGCGTCGTGCACTCCTAACAAAACAAATAGACACAGGCACACCCTCCTTTGACTCTTCCGCTCTTTCGCATGTCGGGGCTTCACAGACTGTGCCGGCCTCGAGTCCTAGCTCAACGCCGCACATATCTAGCACTCATTCAGACCCAGTGTTCTCGGGAACGTCCTCTTCTCCCAGTTCATTTCCTGCATCGTCAGCACCCGACGAGTCATCCTCTAGCGACGATGTTTCGCGAGCTTCTTCGGCACCGACTTCAGCTGTCTCCTCTGGTACTTCACGCTTCACAGGACCAGTGGTAGGCTCTACTACTTCGAACTCTACGCCTAATTCCGCTACATCGGCATCATCATTATCAAGCTCGAGTTCAGCTGTGTCATCGATCCCCATCTCAAGTTCCTCGTTTGTTAGCCCAAGCTCATCGTCTTCGCTATTTGGATCGAGTTCAAAAACCTCATCTGCTGGTTCCAGTTCCGCATCGTTCATATCTTCCTCGATTGCGAGTCCGGTATCGTCGTCATCCCATGTCAAATCTAGCCCGGCAGCCATAAGTTCGTCCGCGAGTTTCAGTTCGGTACCGCCGGTGTCGTCTGATCCCTCAAGTTCTTCGTCGAACGTGGCGTTGTCGTCCGGTCTGACCTCGGTGCCTTTAGCTTCTTCGACGATTCACAACTCGCTTTCTTCATCCTTTTCGTCTGCCGGTTTCAGCTCAGCGGTGCCGATATCCTCCCCGATCGCGAGTTCTGTCGCGTCGTCTTCTGTTAATCCTAGCCGGGCATCGGTAAGCTCGTCCGCAAGCTTCAATTCGGTGACATCTGTGCCGTCTGCTCCGTCGCTTTCTTCGTCGAACAGGGCGTCGTCGGCTAAGCTGACTTCGGTACCCGCTTCTTCATCCATTTCATTCTCGCTTTCTTCACCCTTCTCGTCTGCTGGCCCCAGCTCGTCTCCACTTACTTCTTCGTCGGCCGGTCCTGCTTCAGCATCATCTTTGTCGCTGCATCGCTCATCTGCTAGCTCACCGTCACGTCCCACGGCTGTATCGTCAGCTCCGTCCAGTACATTCTCTGGACCTTCAGTATCTCCCATATCCTCTCGGAGTAGCTTGTCCTCGTCATCATCTCCACTGCCTGGCTCATCTGTCAGCTCAGTGTCGCATCCCACGACTGTATTGTCAGCACCATCGGGTACATTTTCTAGAACTTCAGTACCTCCCATATCCTCTCAGGGCAGCTTGTCCTCGTCACCGCGCTCTTCGGTTGCCTCATCCGCTGGATCATCGCTATCCATTTCGAGTGGTGTTTCACTCTCCGCTTCTTCGACGAGGCTTCCTTCATCCTCGCCAACGCCGAGCAAGTCTTCGGCGGTACACTCGTCGCTATCGGCGTCGGCCACGTTGTCCATCAATCCGTCCGCCTCAGGCTCCGCCTCAAGCTCGCGCTCTTCGAATGCCTCATCCGTTGGACCATCGCGATCCATCTCAAGTGGTGTTTCGCTCTCCGCTTCTTCGACGAGTCTTCCTTCAATCTCGCTAACGCCGAGCAAGTCTTCGGCGATACGCTCGTCACTATCAGCGTCGGCCACATCGTCCATCAACCCGTCCGCCTCAAGCTCGCGATCTTTGATCGCCTCATCCTTTGGATCATCGCTATCCTTCTCGAGTGGTGTTTCACGCTCCGTTTCTTCGACGAACATTCCAACGGCGAGCAAGTCTTCGGCAATACGCTCGTCACTGTCGGTGTCGGCCACATTGTCTATTAATCCGTCCGCCTCACGCTCGCGCTCTTCAATTGCCTCGTCCGCTGGGCCATCGCGATCCATCTCGAGTGGTATTTCACTCTCCGCTTCTTCGACGAACCTTCCTTCATCCTCGCCAACGTTGAGCAAGTCTTCGGCGATACGCTCATCACTATCGGCGTCGGCCACATCGTCCATCAACCCGTCCGCCTCACGCTCCGCCTCTCGCTCAGGCTCAACTGCCTCTTCTGTGAATGCATCTTCAGTGTCGTCATCGTCGCGGCCTGCGGTCAGTGTTTCGTCTAGCAGGAGTTTGTCGTCATCAGCATCAATCACGTCCTTCTCACCGTCGGCGTCATCTTCCTTCGCCTCATCCGGGCTCCCATTCTCGTCTTCGGTCCGACCACCACCGTTTCCGTCTTCCAGTGCTGCGCCACCAACACCAACAACAGGGCCTAAAGAGATCTCCCAGTACCTCAGTCTTCACAACCAAGCCCGCGCCAGCCGTCATGCTGCCCCTCTAGCATGGTCTAACGATCTTCAGGCATCAGCACAGCGCTGGGCGAGCGGGTGTCAATTTGCACACTCCAACGGCGTTCTGGGGTCAGTGGGCGAGAACCTCGCTGCTGGCACCGGGACCTTCACGCCCAAAGACGCCGTCCAGCAGTTCCTTAGCGACGAAAGTGCGTGTAGATTCGTCCACCGCAGTGAACTGTAATGATGTGCTGATGTTTGCACGTTTGGACAGGCTCGTACGATCCCGCCAAGCCGACATTCTCCCACTTCACACAGGTGGTGTGGAAGTCGACCACGCAGCTGGGCTGCGCCGCAGCCACCTGTGACAACATCTTCCCTGGGGCCGGGCCGGCGACCTATCACGTCTGCTTGTACAACCCGGTCGGAAACGTCGTCGGGCAAGAGCAGTGAGCTTCTTGCTTGAAATGGTGCAGTTTGCACAATTTGACCGCCTGCTTGTGATAGGTTGAATGTCCGAGCTTGAACGCTATAATTCGTCTCATTGTCTGGCACGGGCGTGCCGGTGCCATTCATGAAGCAGCGCATTGGCGCAGGTCGTCGCGGCTGTGCTGCGACTTGAGGTCTCACTAACCTGTTATTTGTAGCTCCCCAGGAAGGAAGCGAAACGTTCCAGCGGCACCCCGATGTGTTTGAGGCCAGTTCCTCGTTATCATATTGCTATGCTCGTGTGTCCTTTCTTTGTCCAAATTGTTGTCGGCTTTTGTTGTACTCGCTGTTGGAATTTGAACTTTTCGTTGTCATTCTACTATGGTTGATTGTCTTGACCTATAGTTAGAATGTCATAGGCGGTACGGCTTACTGCATAATCTTGAAATTCGGCCGTTCGACCGCGTACGTGGTTAAAATTACAGCGTGGGGGCGGTATTCCCTTAATACCTCAGGATCCATGGTGCGTGTCGGAAGTATGTTAGGATTGGAGACATGCACCTAGTGGTCTGCCCTATTCGTGATCGACAGTGGCAACCCGATCACAATCTGAAGCTGGCGTCTAACACGTATCATTGACTGACTTGAACTTTGAAGCAAACCGCGGCGCAGCAGGATGCCCTGGGCGTTTGCTGTGCATATATAGTCCACACCTCGAACCATCAGTGATGGTCGACAATGAGGACAGTATTACAGCAAGATCGTTTTCTTCGGTCTGACGAGGAGTGGAAGACTCTGAGTCGGACTGCCGCTGTGGTGGTCAAGCGATTGAAATATGGTATGTTGCGAATTGCATCAACGACTGCTGCAATATCTAATTTCTTCCGCACAGTGGAGATTCCGAGAGCTGTTGACACTGCAGAAGCTGCAGATGGAGGCGATCCTGTTCATCGTTACGTATACGGAGAGTCTGAGGTTCGTGGCACATCATGCCTCATAACGTTGAAGTTCGTCAATATGCTCACGGGTCTGCAGAGTGCCTGGAGTCGGAGACAGCGTGTATTGAACATGCACATGAGTCTTTTTGAAACTGTTCGCAAGCGGCTTGCGTTCACGATCGACCGTGGGGATGCTATGGTGTCTTGGTACATAAAAACCTCCCTTCCGGAATATATGTTCGCGAATGCTGTAAGGCTCACGTCAAGTACTCTAGCCTTCCTCCAGGAAAGCAGCCCCCGGAAAAGGGTGCCGCGTACATCCTCAGCGCTATCATGAAATTCGCAGAGCGCTCATTGTCTGCGTTAGCACCGAAGGAAAACAAGAAGGTACGCCATTTCCATAACGGTAATAATGATCTTTTTCAATGTCTTAGCATATAATCAGCGATACAATGAGTTCGTAGGGAAATACAGAGCCGCCATGAAGGAAGCATTTGGCGGCAACGATGGCGAACTTCAGATGGTCAACCTCTCCGCGCTGTGTACGCACCCTTCAAAACAGAGACGGGGCTATGGTACGGCGTTAGTAAAGTTTATCACCGACAAAGTGAGAATCTCTCAGACATAATATTTCCTTGTCGTTCTATACTGATGCACCGTCGTCCTTGGGAGGCTGACGCGCTAGCCTGTCCCACGTATTTGTGTTCCTCAAACATTGACAATACCACATTTTATGAGCAATGTGGCTTCATCACTGTCGCCAAATTCACCTTGGGTGACACTAATCCGGCATGGCATGCACCTCCTGTCCTTGTTCTTATGGTAAATGCCATGGTTTGACTCGGGTTTGTTTCACGGTGCTGATGATCTAATGCTAGATGATGAGGCCATATGTGCCGGAGCATACAGATGAGAAAAACTAGTCGACGTGGCGAGCCACAACATACGGTTATGCGGTCCTTCTGGTCGAACTTCATAATACATACTTCGCGACATGTTGCGTTCCGTCCGAGTCCGTCGACGTCACCAGGGCATCACGGGACACGCAAGAATAATTCCAGGCGTCAAGTATTACCCTGCTACAGTGCATAGCGCCGAGGCCCTCTGCTTCTCGAACACACACATATATTTTGGCACGCACTGGCATGCTCTCGGTATGTCGTTGATTCTCATGGCTATGTCCCATGGTCTTCGCGGCCCGCCGATCTTGCCACATGACTATTTTAGGCCGGATGGTATAAGTACAAACGAATGTTCCCTGATTTACCCCAATGCACAAAGAGACTCAGCTTCGCTAACCCGCACGGATGTTCTCCTTGAAGCTGCCATTCTTACTGGGCCTCTGTGTTTTGTCACCTGCGATTTTCGCGTTGACATTTCGTGCGGCGGACTTCTCATCTCTGCTGCTTGTTGAGAGCGAGGGCGTCAACTACACCGACAATGGCATTACACTTCCCTTCGAGACCATCATGGCAAATCACGGCGGAAACACTGCTCGTATTCGTGTTTGGACGGCTGGCCAGTATGACTTGGTCTATGGACTAGCATTGGCTAAGCGCGTCAAGGCAGCGGGCATGACGCTGATAGTCGATTTACATTTGAGCGACATTTGTGAGTTGTAATCCAGATCCTGAAGGGAAATTTTCAGTTCATGACACTCGGCAGGGGCGGACCCGGGGCATCAGGCTATACCTGCTGCCTGGCCTACGAACCTGACCGGATTGAATACCGAGATCTACTAGTGAATATATGTCTTGCATGTAAGGAATTAACTCGTGCTGAGCGTTCGCGTAGTTATACGCAGGGCATTATGGAAAGTTTTGCAGCTCAAGGAACGCCGATCGACATCCTGCAGGTGAGTGTTGCCCTTGAGATTCAGGGGAGCATACCAATCATTTTTGTGCAACGTGCAGGTCGGCAACGAGATAAACAACGGTATATTGTGGCCTGTCGGTGAGATCTCGGTGAATGGGCTCGACCCCGTGTCCCAGCTTCTCCATTCCGCAATTCAAGGAGCGAAATCGGTCTCCTCACCAAGGATTCTAATCCATCTTGCGAATGGCTGGGACTGGGAAGGGCTGCAGTCATTCTGGGGAGGCGTGTTCATCCCAGGCGCGCTCTCGCCAGACGAGGTGGACATCATGGGCGTGTCATTCTACCCGTTCTACAACACGAATGCGACGCTTGCCGCGCTGCATTCGTCACTCGTCAATTTGGTCAATACCTACAACAACGATGTCGTCGTGGCGGAAACGGACTGGCCTGTGTCGTGTCCGGGTGTTGCACTGAGCGAACCGAGCATCCCTGTCTCAGTCGCGGGTCAGGAAATTTGGACAGGTGCCATCCGAGACATCCTGTACAGCCTGCCAAACGGACGGGGTCAAGGTATATGTAGGTGGCGTCCACCTTGCGCTTTGTCACATCTGGTTGAGATTTTCTGCAGTCTATTGGGAACCAGGATGGGTCGGCAGTGCGGCCCTTGGATCCGGATGTGCGGTGGGTGTTCCACTTGCAGCTTCACCTATTTTGAGGACTGAACCTGTATACAATTCTCAGGACAATTTGGTAATCTCACCTGTCGGTGCGACGAGGCCGTCGATCAATATCTTCGGACTTGACATGTAAAAAGTGGATGCATGACTGTCTCTCGGACCCTGCAGAATGACATCGGGTTAAGCCTTATGACACTGCCGCTGACTGTAACATCCTACAGTGTTGTACGGCTTTGGATGGAAGTCGTTTGCTAATGATTTGTCGCGCTGCGAGTGGCATTCAAAACCTGCTTGACTATCTATGCCAGTTTTTTCAACTAGTACTCCCTTGATTAAAGAAAGTGCCTCAAAGGGGAAAGGTCGATCCAGAATGTGGAAATATAGACAAAGATGCTTGTGTCGCACAGAACAGAGCAACTTCAAGTTGAATAAACCTGGTGAACGTCGGTGACCGTGGCAATCGGAGGGCTTCGGCGCTTACATACATACATGACCGTGACAACCACGCGGTTATCTGAAGCCATATTTCTGTCGGCCGAATGCGCATGATCACCCAGACGCCCTACCACGGACCTCCCTCCGTCTAAATTATATCCGTCCCCTCTCTTCTTGATAAACTGACCCGCAACGCCTTGACCTGCAGTCTTGGAGTTGATTCTAACCATGCGCACACCGATCGTCAGACCATTTATTCAGGCTGCTCGTCACCACAGACTATCCTCTCCATCGAATCATGCTGCTGTTCGTTCCATCATCTACCGGTCGACAATCCAGAGAAGACGGCTTAATTCCTCATTAGCAGCAAACAGATCCAGCAGCAATGAGGCGTCTGTGCTGCAAAGCAAACAATTGCTTCCCTCACAGTCACAAGGTCAGCATGCGTACGGCACTGTCATCTACTTAGCTAACCAATGGTTCAATGACTCGCAGCTGTGTTAACTCCCATGCAGCAGTACTCGAAGTTGCTCGATACCGGGACTCTGCGACCTGACGATCATCAGACCCGCATAATTGAAAAGCTGCAGAGGCTTCATGACGAGATCATCGCGTACGAACCCCCCAAACCACATCATGCACAGCACAATCCGTCTATAGTTCGTCTGAAAATATACATTCAATTTTGCCTTGGCTTATTTCATCATAGATCTCTCGTTTGTTTTCGCGCGAGACCCACCACGCTGAGGTGCCATTGGATCAAGTCCCGAAAGGGCTATATCTCTACGGAGATGTTGGCACCGGGAAAACGATGCTCATGGACCTCTTCTACAATTCCCTCCCCCCCTCTATCAGGCGGAAACGCCGCGTACATTTTCACGCATTCATGATCGACGTGCACAAGCGTGTGCACGCCATGAAGGCAAAGCTCGGTTCGCGAGGGGGAGATCCCATCGCGCCTGTTGCTCGGGACCTAGCAGATGAAGCGTACGTGCTGTGTTTCGACGAGTTCCAGGTGCGATGAGCGTGCCAAATGCTTACTTGGGCGTGTTGCAGTGCTAGTTTCTGAATGTCTGCATTGCTCATAGGTGACTGACATCGCAGATGCGATGATACTCCGACAGTTGTTTGAGGTACTGATGAATCATGGAGTAGTTTGTGTCATCACCTCAAAGTGAGATTTTATGCCAGCCATGTTTCCCTGTCTTGCGTGCTCAAATGGATTGCAGCCGTCATCCGGACGAACTATACAAGAATGGCATCCAACGGTCCAGTTTCGTGCCATGCATAGAACTCTTGAAGACCCGCTTCCATGTAACTGATCTTGATTCAGGCACAGGTCAGTCAAGTTCGGTTTAACAATGTGGAATATCCTCGATGGTACTGAGATGTCCGCAGATTATCGCCGGATACCCCGTACTCTATCTCACGTATATTACGACCCTCTAACCCCGGAGAACCGTGCAGAGGTCCAGAAGATATTCGAAGCGTTCACCTCGGACCCATCGGACCCTCCACTGCACAACCGCAAACTAACCACATGGGGCCGTACAATCCTGGTGCCCGAAAGCACCAGCACTGTCGCGAAGTTCAGTTTCGACGACCTGTGTGGCAAGCCGCTGAGTGCCGCGGATTATCTGGAGATCACGAGGAACTTTGGGACAATTTTTGTGCTTGACGTGCCCAAGATGGGACTGAGCTCGAAAGATAAGGTGCGCACCCATATCCACACTTTCGTTCCGCGCTATGCAGCTGATTTCCGTGCCGATAGGCTCGGCGGTTCATTACCTTTGTCGATGGTGGGTGTCTGATCCCAGCCCAATCTCCTGACCCTATCTGAGCGATCTCTTTCCTGCAGCGTGCTATGAGAGCAAGGTATGCTCCGATCGCCGGCTAGGTTCTAGCTCCACAGGTTCTGACGTTTGGCCCGTTGTAGACCAAATTGTTCACCGCCTCCGAGGTGCCCATTTTCAAGATCTTCGCAGATGACCAGAACAGCACAAATGCCGGCATATCCGACCACATGCGGAGCGTCATGGACGATCTCGTAGGCCTTACTGCTTTTGACGCAGCATGTCGTCTGATACAGCTATTCTAGGGCCTCTCAAGCGACGTGGTTGTGTCTAGCTCAATGTTCTCGGGCGACGAAGAGCTATTTGCGTTTGCTCGGTGCTGTTCGAGGCTGGTACAGATGGGGACCAAGGAGTGGGCTGAAGCAGCCGGACTGACATAGAGATCCCTACTGTATGTATTAATTTCCCCCCATCCCGGTGTTGCTTGTATCGGACCTTGCACCTGTCGGTATTGGTTACTACAGTGATCAGCAACTTTAAGATCTGGCCTCGTAGGAAAAAAACAGACTGATTGGAACTGAAGCTGAAGGAGGGCACAATAATAACCTGCGAGACCAGCGAGGTCCAGCGCTGGATATGTGGCCGGCGATTGTCAATGAAATCAGTCTCACTGCGGCCAATCGGTGCAACTCGGATTCTGAGCACACATCTTCCAGCAGCTCGGCGACCATGTCTGCCCAGGAGAAGTCGACCACATCGGAGCTGCCCTCGGATTCTCAGTCGCCGCATGGACAAACATTGTCCGACCCAGAGCTTTCCCCACCCGAGGTCCCGTCTCAACCAGCGCCGTCTATTGCGGCCCCATCGCCCTTCCGACCGGCGCTGCTCGTTATCGATGTCCAGGAAGACTTCTGCCCACCCGTACGCCCCAGCATCCGCCCCCGTCCCCTCGCCCACAAACACTGACGTCCCCCAGAACGGCGCGCTCGCCGTGCCCGACGCCCGCGCGATCATCCCCGTGGTCAACGCGCTCCTCGCGCTCCCCTTCGCCTTCACCGCCGCGACGCTCGACAGCCACCCGCCGACGCACGTCAGCTTCGCCGCGAACCACGCGGGCGCGGCGCCATTCGCGTCCACCGCGACGCTCGCGAACCCCGCGAACCCCGCGGAGACGTACGCGACGCGCCTGTGGCCCGTGCACTGCGTCGCGGGCACGCCGGGGCACGCGCTCGCGCGGGGGCTCGATGCCGCGCGCGTCGCGCGGGTCGTGTGCAAGGGCGCGGACCCGCGCGTCGAGATGTACTCGGCGTTCCGCGCGCCGCTGCGCGCGCCGCCGCTTGCGTCGGCCGTGAGCGGGCTCGCGGCGGCATTGCGGGCGCACGCGGTCACGGACGTGTATGTCGTGGGCCTTGCGGGGGACTACTGCGTGCGTGCGAGCGCGCTGGACAGCGCGGAGGAGGGGTGGCGCACGTATGTTGTGGAGGAGGCCGTGCGGAGTGTGGGGGGTGAGGAGGGCTGGAAGGGCGTCCGTGCGGAGTTGGGGGAGAAGGGCGTGCGGGTCGTGAGTGTCGACGGGCCGGAGCTGGGATGGGTGCGCGAGCGTGCTGTCGACTGAGCGAGGTGCGCAGAGTCCTGTCTTGGACTGGTTGGCTGGTGCAAGGATGCAATGGCCTTTCAGTCCGTCATAAATGCCCCCAGATCGTGATTCCCGCAGCTGACAGCTGTATTTCTGGTGTATGATAGGCCACGAGTCAGCAACGCATTGCATTATGCTCATACGTCGATCTTCATATGTATTGTAGTGCCGCAGGTATCTTTGCCGTTGAACAACTTGTATCTCACCATCCTACGCGGGAGATTGCAAATCCTAGGAAGCAACCATACACCAATCGTGAAAGTATATACAGACATGAAGCACGATATTCTCTGGACCAAACACAACATACACTCGGACGAGCCCCGAGCGGTATACATACCCATCTACCACTGCGCGAGCCCACTCACATCCGCACTCGTCTCCTTCCTCAGCACCATCTCAGCAACGACCCTCCCCGTGCCCAAGCTCAGACTGATCCCCCACGGCCCATGCCCCGTCGCCACAAACACGCCCCCCGGCGGCACCACGCCCCCGCCCAGATCCTCCTCGCCCAGCCGCACAACAGCCGGCCGCCCCGTGGGCGTCACCGGCCGAAAACACAGCCCCTCCCCGAGCACCTCCACACCCGCCCCGCACAGCTCCCGCGCGACGCCCACCAGCCGCGCCACCGCGTCCGCGTCGACCGCCGCATCGCCCGGCAGCGCCGGCAGCGGCACCGCGCCCGAGTTCAGCCCGCCGAGCCACACGTCGCCCCCGGCGCGCGCGAAGAGCTCGGGCGAGAACCCCGCGGGGTCCGACGTGAACACCGCGTGGCACGCGGGCGCGGGCGCGTGCGCGTGCGCGGGGGGCCAGTGCGGGGCGCGCAGCACGACGGAGTGCCCCGCGAGCGGCGTGACGCGGGGCGCGCGCGGGGCGCGCGGGAAGAGCGCGCGGAAGGCGGGCGGCGTCCAGCACCCCGCGGCGAGCACGATGCTGTCGCAGGGGACGTCGAGCGTGGACGCGGGGTAAGCGAGGCGGAGGAGGGGCGCGCCGCGCGCGTCGGGCGGGCGGAGCTGCGTCGCGCGCGCGGGGTGGTGCAGCGTGACGCCGCGCGCCTGGCACTGCGCGAGGAGGAAGCGGCAGAGCTGGAGCGGGTGGCTGGCGCGGTGCAGGGCGCGGGGCGGTCGGGGGCACTGCGCGTCAGTGCGCGGCGGGACGGACGCGGTGCGCGGGGCACTCACACTTGTCCGGTGGAGCGGCGGTCGGAGATGGCCTGCAGCGCGCTGTGGGGGGCGCGCAGCCATGTTGGGCTGTCGTCGTGCGGGGCGGGCGGGTGGCCATCGACGCTGGTGCTGGTGGCGCGACTTGCGCCGCTGAGGACCCAGTCGACGTCGCCGATCCCGTCGTTGATTTTGCGCTCGGGCTCTGGGGCGCCGGCATCGGGGTCGGCGTCAGAGTCGGCGTCGCGGTCGAGGGAGTACGAGATGCTCTCGCTCCAGCCCCATTGAGCGCGGCCGTTGTACTCTGCAGCGAGGGCGCGGTGGAGATCAAAGGAGAGTGCACCGAGCGGTGCGAGGGCGGGGGCAAACCAGTCGCGAGCGAGAAAGCCAGCGGCTTTTCCCGAGGCAGAGGCGAAGAGGGTGGGAGAAGGCTCTACGAGGTGGATGGAGTGCGGTGTGTCTGTATCTTCCCCTGCGAGCTCAGCGAGGTGGTACGCAGTGGCAAGACCAATGATGCCAGCGCCGAGGACGACGGTGGAGGGCATGATGGTACAGCAAGGAGGAGGTCCTGTGCGGAAGGGGGGATGTCTGAGCAATGCGGGATTTGGAGAGGGCCATGATAAAGGCGGAATACATTATCACGACTGGCGAGATGCAGTCTGCCTGTTCGGATTCCACGCCATTCGACGGGGTTCGGAGATAGCGAATGCAATCGCGGTAATACTATTCTACACCCGTCCTACAACATGTGTTTGGAATATTCTGTCTGTCCTTCGTCTCCGCCACCGCCCAACAAGCTCAGGCGTGGCCGCGCGTGTCGATGGTACTGCCCTTGGTCAGGTTGGTCGCAGCCGGAGCATTGGTGCTGATCGAGTTGCCTGCCTCTACACGCCCCTTCTGGAGCACTTGGGCAACCACCTCGTCATCCTTGTGCGAGCCAAACACGGAATCCAGTTGTTGGCGCGAGGCCTGACCGAGGATGCCCTGAGCACCCTGATTCGAGAAGAAGACCTGGAAGGCTGCACGGAAGGTCAGGGTCACGGAAAACACGCAAGCGAAGGGAACACGCACAGTCAACAACCTCCGTTAATGGGATGGTTCTACGGGGGTCAACGGTGTCAGTGATCGCGTGGGGAGTGCACACAGGGCCAATTTACGTGTCTGGAAGGAGATGTGAGTGGATGCAGACCAGAACCGCGAGAGAACTGACCTCCTTCCTTCCAACGCTTGTACTGCGGGTGAGAAGGGGAGATGAGCACATGCAAGGACAGGCACGAAGAGGAATGGCGGACCTCTGCGGGGTTGATGAAGACGATGAACTCGTCGGTGGACTGGGAATCGGGCTTGTATATGACCTTTGTGAGAGCCTTGGTCATGTTTGGATGCAAGAAAAGAACGACGGAGGAAATGCGATGGGATGCGATGGGATGGACGAGTGAAAATCGATGTTATGCCCAGGCAGCGCACAGTATAAGAGGCGCGCTCAACGGTGACGTCACTCCTGCCATCTCATGTGACACTGTGTGACAGCCGGTACCGCTCCAGTCACCGTGCCCAGAGGCGGTCCCCACCCGCAGAATCGAGCTCTGGCTTCGATTCTGATCCCATTCAACGCTTCCCAATCACAGACCCCGCCTGACGTCAACATGCGCCATTTGCGCGCATGTGTCCACACGGATCGTGCCACAGATCATCCATACCAGGCATATTAATTCCAGACCGCTCACCAGGACGAGCGAGATGCAATCCATTGAATGCAGTCACATAATAAAGTCCTCAACTGGCCGGGCGTACTCCAAAACGCGCCCAGTCCACAGGTCGCGTGGTCGCAGCGCTCTCGTATACACAGGCGTTCGCGCTCCCGAGATCTGCAAGAGGCACAAGCGACGGTCTGCATGACGCGCATCAGCTTCCGCACAAATGCCGTCCATCGCGCTCACCTTCCGTGTGCGCACTGGAACGGGAGCGCCGTCTCCGCAAGCTGTCCGACCAGCCGTGCACACTGCTCACGAGTGAGCGAGTCGTTGAACATGATGGCACCTGCAACATGGAGCCTTCAGTATCTGCGAGATCCCATATGTCCTGAGCACTCACCTCGGCATGCCTTGGAGTTTACCAGCTCGATCAGCTCGCGGGGACACCACCGCAGGGCTTTCTGCCACATATGGTCCTGGCCACCGCCGATTTCTCCAGTCTGTGTGGCGAGAGCCACTGTGCCCTCCGACTCCAGCTTCACAAGGTACCCCTTGACAAGCTCGCGCAGCTCGTCGCCCACAAGGAGCTTATCCGCAACCACCTCTGGCACACTCTCAACCATCACCTGCTCGTACCCACACCCCTCCCCCTCGTCCCCACAGGGCCCGTCCACGAACCGCACGCCCCACCGCGCAAACGCCGCTCTCACCGCCCCATCCCTCGTCCGCTCCGCCTCGCAGCTCGTCAGCAGCACCGGCACCGGCGGACCCAGCACCCGCATCCGCACGCCCTCCGTCCCCGCGCCAAGATACCCGTCGCACAGCCCACCCAGAAACCGCTCCACCCGCACCCGCTCGTCCGCCGCGTGCTGGTCGAGCAGCACGAGCGCACCGCCCAGCACGCACGCGACGAACTTGCGCTCCACCTGGCCCAGCACGCGCGCCTGCAGCAGGTCGCTCCGCGCCAGCCGCCCCTCGCGCATCGCACCGGCCGCCGCGCGGGAGGCGGGCGCGGGCGGACGCGCGAGCGCACGGATGCGCGGCTCGCGCAGCGCGTATGCATCGTTCGTCTGGGCACGCGTTAGCCGGCCGGCGTGGTGCACAGAGAGAGGGAGAGCGGACGCACCCCCAGCGCAGTCTGGATCCACGCAGGCACCTCTGCGCCTGCGCGGGGCGTGTTTCTTCCCGCGAGCGTCCGGCGGGCGCTGGCGGGCGTGTGCTGCGCGTGTGCGGGATACGAGTTTCCCGTGCGGGTGTCGACGACGAAGGTTTTGCCCGTCGCGGGATCTGCCCATACCACTTCTGCGGGCGTGCTTGTGTTGTCGGCGTCCGAGTCCTATGTGGACGTGAGTTGGTGCCTCCGGCGCAATGAAGTTGTGAAGACGGACGTGGCTGATCACGGGCAGCGGCTGCTCGGCCCTAGACGAGCTTGGACGGCTGTGGGTTTGGGTGTTCCGGTCAGACTGAAGTGCGAGTTTCCGCCTTTTGTGCGGGCGCGGAGAGTCGTGTGAAGGACCAGGATGCGCCCTCGCTGCGGGTGTTTGACTGAGAAAGCTGTGTCTGCGCAGAAACGCGGCCACTACAGAGGTGAGGAAGGCTGTCGCCGCGTCGGAGTTCTGCGGCGTCACATCAGGACATGCGAAAACAACGGAAGATAGACACGATGGAAATACGCACTTGCAGTTGTACGGCTGCCTTGGCGGGCTCGAGGCAGTTGTCCACATCTCGCGGGGGGATACTGAGGTTTAGCACGTACACAGGGCGCTTCTCGCTCTTACGCGGTGAACGACGCGCCGCTGTGCCATATGGTGAGTACTTATGCGGGTCAAGAGCTCTTGGGGGTGCGCACCAGATCGCGGGAGACGAGTCGCACCTTCTTCGTCGAAGGCCTGCAGATGTATTAGCAACAGTACGGGCGGATAGATCGAAGGGGCATACGTGTTTCGTGAAAGAGCTGGCGTTAAACTGGGCGTCGATCGCACGGTGCAGATCACACGGTGCGAGCAGATGGCGGTTGATGTCTGCCGCACTAGCGTGAGCACTAGGAGGATCAGCCTATCTTGGGAATACTTACAGAGGTATTGGTGCGTCTGGTGCTTGCGGTCAGTTAACCCACAAACAATAGCCATCACTAGGACGAACCTTCGAGTAGGCTCCTTCGAGACTAATGAAGCCACTCAGCTTCATCTCACCCGACGTTTCGCTTATATCATCTACATGCTATATGCAGATTCTTGATCAGCGCAATGAGGACAAGCGAGAAATCCCGCCCACCTCAGCTAGTGCACGGCCGTACAAGTGGCGGAATGCTGCAATACTCGAGGAAGTCTGCGATACTCATGTCAGAGTCTCACGAGAAGAAACTGCGGGCATACCTTAGGCACGGTCATGACGCGCTCTCGACGCGAATCCTTCTCTCTGGTCCGGTGTGTATTCTCCAGCGAAAAGCTGACGTGCGGGAAGACGAGCGCAAACGCTTCGAGGTCTTTCCTGACGAGCTCTATTGTGCGTAGCGGCGGGGTATGCGAGCGTCGCCGGACGGGAAGCTTATGATGTGTCAGTGCTCCGAAACAGGTGAGGCAATGATGGACGTACGTTGTAGAAGGCGTCCCGTACACACACGACTGTGCCCGGAGACTCCCTGCGCCAACGGACTGAGGGCCCGCTGTAGAGCTCGGCACCTCCCTGGGAAGAACATGGTCAGCCTTCGGACATAACGCAGGGCTGTAATGCGTACTCTGAGGATGACAGACCAGCTTTCACGCGAACGCGCCGTGCGCGAGGATATCTCGAGACACGAGAGGTCTGCGGCGGATGCGAGTGCTGGGCGAGACTGGCTCGATACACGCTACACCGGCGAGCAGGGAATGCGGTACCTTCTCCACGGAACCCAAAGGTCGAGACCTGCTCCAGAGAGACGGGTGTGTATGCCTTCGACGTTCCTGCATCGACCGGGTCCGGTGAGTGCCATGGCCAGCGGGAAATTCAAAGCTGGCACCCACCATACCGCCCCGCCTCCGACCCACGCGCGAGCAGGGCGAGCCCGTCCCGGGGGATCCCCGCGCCGTCGTCGCGCACCCAACACGTCCACTCCTCGCAGTCGACGCCAATGTCGACCTGGCGCGCACCGGCGTCGAGCGCGTTTTGGACGAGCTCCGAGATGACTTGAGAAAGCGAGGTGAGGATTTGCGTGGAGCGCAGCCTGGATTGTGTCGCTCCAGGGAGTGCAGAAATGGGACGAGAGGGCCCTGCGGCGGCCATGAATATTGAGTTACTCCAGGGTGCGGGATATTTGTTTTGTATGAAGGCCCGTATGGGACAATATTATCTGAGGATTGTCCACGAGCCCCGAGACGAAGTCCCCACGGCCCCACATGGCAACTCACCGACTCTCACTGGCGCCCATGAACGCTCATAGTGTACAATGTATGCTCATTGCACTCCATGGGCCTTCATGTTCCGTCATAAATATATTTTCATGATCCTCCAGACATCCATAGTCATCCATGCAGTGCCATAGTCTCTCATGATCTCTCATGATCTTGTATTATGCGGGGTTATGGTGGGCAATGAGTCCCCTCACGACTATTCATGCAATGCCATAGCCTGGACGTAAGGCATAGTGAATCTTCTGCATCATGTTGAATATTCTCACAGAATGTCTCTACAGATCCTGTCTTAGGGGTATGCAGCCGCCTCAATAAGGCGTCTCGCACAGGCTGTGAAAATCCTAAACTTCGCCCTCGTTCCGCCATAATTTTCTCTCGCAACTCAGTGTGCTCTGGCAGCCCCGTTGTCTCTACCATTCCTTCCAACATGGACTCTCTAAACCCCTCGTTACCTCTGATAGGTCCTCGCGGACGCTGTGTTTTCAACGGTAGCCCTTGTCCTCAAACATGTGCTTCTTTTGTCGTCCAGGATCCAGATGGATCACTTCGTCTGGTGAGTTCCTCCAGGATACTAATACCTTTATTCATTTTCCTGACTCACCGTTACATACAGGAAGCGATCGATGCGCTCGAACTTTGTGGCAGTTGCGGTCACTACTGGCTCTCTCACAGCGCTGGCCCTACCTTCCCGCTTGTCATATTCCCACCCAGACATCCCAACCATGCACTCGTCAAGGGTGGTGTCGACGGAACAAGCTGCGGCGGATTTTATTCGGTATGATCTCCGCATCTCAATTGTGATGTGCCGCTCACTGCATTCTAGCCTTCCTCCTCATGGTCTCTCTCATCGGTGTGTGTCTGTATGAAGAGTTGGCCTGAGCACATTCCCTTTCCTTCCACTCGAACGTATGTCCAATCTCTCCATAGCCGTACTAAGTCTCAATGTTATGTTTCAGAGCTATTCCTGGGCCCTCGGTACAAGCGCCGTTCAGCATGTCTACTGTTATTCCGGTATCGTCTCGACCTCCCATCCAGCCATACCTGGGACTTCACTCGGTGGCTACTGGCACAGTTCAAGATCGTCGAATGGATTCTGCTCAACGCAAACTACCGCAACATCAACATGGTGCCACCTCTCGTCCTCGTCGTGGTCAGATCCGTACCACAGCAACATCACATACCCCTCCTTCACAGACACGTCGTTCAGGCCCCCCTCATCCATTTCCCATGTCATCGTTCGCAGATACACTAGCACCATCGGGTACGGCAACCAGCCTGGTGCAGCCGCCCACTCGCACAACATTCTCCGTTGGTCTATTGCCTTATGTTGTGTGTTTCTTCGATGTGCTCCGTACTCTCATCGTCGTTAATCTCCTTTGCCATCATATAGCTCCCCTCATCCGTCCATTGTGACCGTCAGAATCCCTCTCCAACATATCAATGGCGACTTGATGAGCTAAGCACGGTCTGTGCTCGGATGTATGAGCATGCTCTACTATTCTCGATCTCCTTGCCGGATGACGGTCCAGTTTTCGAGCTCTTCGACGATGCTGTCCTCGCCCACTGTGTTACTCATAACATAGTACTTGCTCCACCCCCTTCGACTCAAGCCATTGTGCTTCCACTGCGTCCCATCGATCCATCTATGTCCGCTTCTGTGCGTGATCCGAACACTGCACAATGGCACTTGATTGTTATGCAAAGCAAGAAGCGCAACTCAGAGCTGCGAAGTTGGGGTTCTCCCACAACTCCGCTCACCCGCTTTGACTTCACAACGACCAAGCTCGAGCGCAAGCCATATTCTGAAACACCCAACAATGTGGCCCCCGGAATATTTCTTTTCATCGGTGCGTATCCCGTGCCTTTCATGTTGTCATGCCGCTCATACGTTTGTAGTCCCTCGCTATGCAAATCTCAAGGCTCCTATCACTTCCTTCTTCCCGGACATCACACTCCGGCCATCTAGTCATGCTTCAATCCATAATTGCTTTTCCTGTCGCATTTTGCGTCTTCTTTTCCCCTCTTGCTCTGAGCCACCACCTGTTTGTCTTGCCAACTGTTACGGCGGCATGGCATCCCATGACACCACTCCTGCACCGTCAACGCCTTTGTTTCTCAGGCTGGAGGACGAGGAATCATCTGATTCTGGTCATGAATCATCGGAAATCGAGGTTCGTTGTCCCTTACTGTATATCGCTTCGCAAACTTATGTCCTTTGTCTCGGTGCAGCTTCCCACAGTCCTTGAGATATTGGACAACGTGAGTCGACATTCCATTACTCCACTTTCACTTATCCCAATCTCCTATAGCATACACGCGCAACCTCAACAGTATCAAATATTGACACGACTCGACCATCAGCATTTGTGGCCCACACCATGCTATCAGCTCCCACGCATCTGGCACCCATGCATAGTACTCCTCGACCTCCGAGGCATGGCTACCATGGCACATCAAGTCCTGTCGTTCACAATGTTCCTCAAGTAATCGGGTCTCGTCGTATGCGTACAGAGTCGTCGGTATGTAGCCCACTCCCTCTCAGGCTGGTGGTTGCCTCTGATGTTGAGTCTCCTTTCAGACGGCTTCCATGAATACTGAATTGAACCCCGCAAGACGGCGGAGGGTCGAAGCTAAGGTAAAAACTATCACTTGCCAGTGACGTATACATATCTACTGACACATAACTTTTTCAAGCCATCCCCAACGCAGAACCTACCGCTGCAGCCCACTCAGCCGGATGCAGATTCCATGCATGCGCTTGTGCCTTGCCAGACTCTCATTGATATCATGGCTGCAACGTCCCCTGATAGAGCTGTATGTATGTCACACTTCTGCCTCAGTTCATGTCACTGAAATGTCCTTTAGCATCCTCGCAAGGCTGGGCTTCATCCACGTGTCCCCTCTGATGTTACTACGTGGACACCGGTCACCTCTCTGAGTGTTTCCCAGTGGCAGGATAATATTGTGCTTCTTGGGACTCAGACACTTGACCCGTTGGACTTAGACATGCACCTGGAGGCGCGAACCCCTGAAGATGGTGCACATGCCCTCCTGACAACGCTTCTGTGGATACATGGTGGACGTCCTGCTGGCACCAAATTCAAGGAGCTTATTCGGGATCAATGCGGCGACAGAGCACACGTCACCGGTGACATATCCATACACGCGCTAGTCGGCCAGCACTGCCATTTCAAAATGTAAGTGGTCATCCACTGTTCGTCATGTGTGAGATATACTGAACTATGTGTTGTCTCCTGGATCCTGGATCCTCTCAGCGGGCGAGGGATTGGTGATGGCCCTCGCAAAGACGTTCTGCGTGCTACCGTACGGCTGTTGATGGCTGACCAGTCATTCTGGATGGAACGCGAAGGATATATGGTCCCACGTCTGCATGGATCATATGATAGTATTCCAGGGCGTGTCTGCATGCTACGAGCCATAGGAACGACCATTCTTTTACATTACATTGCTGTTGGCGTTGGACCCTATCCAATCTCTCCCTTCCTTCTGCTTGCCATCATGGATGGACCATCATCGTTCATGTTTGACTCACCTTTCCTCAGCGCACTCATTGATGTCGGGCAGCTACAGGCACTTGTCAGCTGGGATGCACTAGGACCGTCTGCGGCACTTCCACAGGATTGGATGTCACCTGTATTACAGCTCTTGATCAACTGTCAAATTGATGTGCGTGTCTCGCTGATTCTCTCTTGGCCATATTTCACTAATATCCGGTCAGCTCGCTACTATTGGCCGCTCGCGCACTCAGGCCGAGCACAATGGGATCACACGCTCCCTTGTCACTTATATTACGCTCGGACATCTCAGTGTCTTGGAACATCCCGAGTTCCGTGCGATCATGGATGGTTTTGACGTCAAAATGCGAGATGGCTATTTCCTGCATGTGAGTACTCTCATTATGTTCACAAGTCTATACCTAATGGCCGCATGCATTTCAGCCTGCTCGATTTGGCTTCACCGGATCGGCGAAGGGTTTGTTACTTTCCAGTTACAACCGTTCGGTCAAGTCTCCCTCGGATCTGGTCTCTCACATAAAGGTGGTCTCAAATGTTGGCCAACCGGATCCTATGGGCGAGAACACCACCTATGAGGTTGATTTTCACAGCCATCTCGTTCGCTATCTCTCAGGATCCGGGCATCCTGACCGTCCAGACAGCAAGGCTTTGACTCTACAAAGCAACACCCAGACTAGCTCAGACGATGCTCTACTTCGTAGTCGCATGTTTCTGTATGCGTTCACATCCTCTGAACTGATGCCATGCGGACAGTCTTGGTCAATCAAGGTACGTCTCCTTAGAAAAAGGTTACTCTGCTGTTCCTTACTACGTTGGATGCCATCACATCACAGATCAAAGTTGTCCATAACTGGGACGATCTCGACGACCTGGAGCCCAGGACATCACAAGGAGGGTCAGATGTGTATGATCGCTCTGCTCTCCTTGCGCCTCCCTGCGAGACGCTTCCCCGACCGATTCAAATTTCATCTTGCGTCTCAGAAGGTACTGTGACCGTGGATAGTGCATTGCGCCTCCTGCTTGTGGAACCGTGTACACCAGATGAAAAGGTTGTGACGGACATGGATGTGTATTTCCATTCCCAATTCTGCGGACTTGATTTGTCTGGTAGCTACGGAAAGCTGTAACATGCTCTATCATATATCGTTGAATAGCACAATATGGCTCTGACACTACTACGATAAATGCACAAAATTGAGATGGATTTTATAAATTGTATCAACACTTCAATTGAAGTTCGTCAGTTCAGCTACGCGCCGCCGGTCGCTGCATCTGAGGCCCAGGCTACTACTCACTGTAGTTCTGTTTATTCTGGTTGTTCTACCTAAGATGTGGTGCTTTGATAATGTGTATACAGGTACCTCAATGATTTTCTGATAGTGTTTTTGTCCAAGAATTCAATCCCCCGGGAAATTTCACTGACCTCAATGTGATCAGCCACACGGCCACAACTATGTCCGCGTCTGCACACTTATTCTACGCCTGTTTCATCTAGTTGTCCTACCTAAGATATTATGTCTTCAGAATGTGTATTAAGGTACTCTAATGATTTCCTGATAGTGCTTTTCCCCAAGAATTCAATCCCCCGGAAATTTCACTGACCTCAAATGTGATCAGCCACACGGCCACGGCTATGTCCGCGTCTGCACACTTACTCTATGCCTGCTTCATCTGGTTGCCCTACCTAAGATGTTATGCCTTCAGAATGTGTATTAAGGTACTCTAATGATTTCCTGATAGTGCTTTTCCCCAAGAATTCAATCCCCCGGGAAATTTCACTGACCTCAATGTGATCAACCATACGGCCACGGCTATGTCCGCGTCTGCACACTTACTCTATGCCTGCTTCATCTGGTTGCCCTACCTAAGATGTTATGCCTTCAGAATGTGTATTAAGGTACTCTAATGATTTCCTGATAGTGCTTTTGCCTAAGAATTCAATCCCCCAAGAAATTTCATTGATCTACATGGCCGAGGCTATATCCGCATCTGCACACTTATTGTATTCCTGTCTCATTTTCTTGTCCTACCTAAGATGTCATGCTTTCAGATTGTGTATTCATGTACCGTGATAGTTATATGATAGTGCTTTTGCCCAAGAATTTAATCCCCCCAGAAATTTCACTGATCTTGGCCATCCAGCCAGCGCAGTTGGCACTGTCTTCTCACTGGAATACTAGCCTACGTCTCTCTGTCTCTGCTGCAATCTCTCTAATACATTTTGTGACACTTTGGTGGATTACAGTGCACAACATAAACCATACTGATTGAGGAACACATCGAACATTACATGCCAAGATCAAGCGCGACCATACAATACACCACACATAGGAATAAATGAATACTATGCTACCCCTTTGCTTCCAACACGTTCACTGGATGCTAAGGCTTTCCAGGATCAGTCGTTGATCCGCACCAATGCGTCTCTTTTTCCTAGGGGGCACTGCAACGTTCTCACTGTCCCGCTGCCGGAGATTGGGCACCGCAGCTCGCTGGTGTGCAGTCATGCGGCCCTTCGCCTTGCCTGGCTGGTCTAGAGCAAAACCCCTCCGTGAAATACCGCGCATCTCCCGCTCAGCATAATATGGGCTAAGTGAGGGGTCTGCACGGCAGAGAGACAACCTGCACATCATGATATTGTCAAGACATAAGCCAAACATATAAAGACGGTCTTACACTTTGCCTCCGCCTCCACTTTTCTTCACAATCCGACCATTGCCACAATATTCCAGTGGTCCAACAACCACCTCGCGACTGACATAGATTACATGTCTGAATGTCAGCTTGCGGCGCTCCTGATCGGATAGTGTGTCCAGCTCAATGGATGTGATGGCCCGCACCTCCAGCGCATTTCTAGTTTACATGGTGAGTCATTGCAACACTGTGTTCTCAGGAAACATAACTGACCGTGTCGGTAAGCCTGGCGCAGAATTCTCTGGAAAATTAGGCATAATGCACCATATCTGCTTGGCACCATGGTAGGTATAAGTAGGTCGCCATCCATCATGTGCAGCAACTGTTCTGCCCTGGTCATGACGCCATTCACAGCCAGCCAATGGCCACAAAAATGTGGGGCTCTCTAGAAGTTCTGCAAATACCGGTGAACTCAGGGCCATCTACGAGAGGGACACAACGTACGACGAGTCTTGAACATTTGCGTGAGGGGGTCCGTGGGCACCATACCAGGTAATCCAGAAGACGTTCCAAACACCAGATGCGACAGGTGTCCTGGTTTCTCCATGCCAGATGTGATGTATGCTGGATCGAAAACATCGTAAAGGTCAGTGGTGTCACTGCGGTTCCAAGTCTTGTTGGGAGTATCCTCAAACTCAGCAAGTCGGGCCTACACTGATGATGAGTGCATATGTATAGAGCACAATACAGGCCAACTCACGACATATGAATCTAGCAGTCGTATCATGGATGGCGACATTTTCGTGCGAAGTTTGCCGAAAACATGGAGCCAGCGAGAGTACTCCATGCGCTGATCATCTGTGGGTGCAAGTATACCATCATGGATGCAGGGCTTAAGCAGATCCCTACCAATTTGACCATTGTGTAAGTGACACCTGCAAAGGAGACAATAGAAACATACCAGACTTCCTCGCGTGCACGCGCAGCATACACATACAGCGCCTCACATAGCCGCGCAGTCCGGGATGGGTTATCGAAGACTTCGGCCTCGGTCAAGAGCGGTGAGACGCCTTTGAGCCACATTCTCAGCATCAATCAAAATCGTTACACTAGGTAGCAACCGGACGCACCTGCTATGAAAAACAACTCACATACAGTGTATACACCAACACCTCCCCAAACATCCTCCGCATTCCGGACTGCGTCACAAGCCAGCCCAAAACGTTGAGTTTGTGATGACGTCGCACGATCCAATATCCATTGTGAAACACATGCCACAAACATGTCATATTGTGTATACGCATCGGGCGACCGTAAGGTGAGCTCGTCGCGCTGGTTAACCCACACCGGCTACAAGGGAGACATTACAGTGGCAGCAAGACATTGACAGGGATCAACACATACCTGAAAGACGAGATCCAGAGTGGGGAAGGCAAGCACGTAGTCTTCAAATTCAAGGGCGAGTCCTATCTTGAATCCGCGCGTCTGGAAATTGTGTCAGTCACCGATAGCATCAACCGAGCCTAGAAGACGCACCTTGAGATCCACATTGCAAATTGATTCCTTCCACTGTGTGATGCTATACCACTGCACAGACGTATGTGTCAGGTATTGCACCTAGCAATAGCTTGTCAGCCTGGCAATATCCGAGTCGTGGAAACTTGATGCATGCAAACATAACTCACCTGGAGCCACAGTGCCCCGAGATTCAATATAAGAGCACGGTATGTATACTCTATGCCGTGAAGCTCGAGGGTGGTGATAGACGTGGGCTCCTCGCGATCCGAGGGAAACTTGCGCCACATTGGCGGCCACACTCCAGTCTGAGCACCGGTGCAGCCCCGCTTGATGGGCGAACATGCGGTCAAGGTGTACACCTTGCCTGAACGTGCCGGACTGCCCGGTGGTGTGCGCGGCCGCTCACTTTTAGTCGCGTCGACCCAGAGGTTCTTGAGTTTCCATGACTGGTGGACCTGCTCGCGCTCGAAGAAGTTGAGTGCAAGAAGGCCGTGGGCGACGCATTCAGTAAGCTCAGGCATTGAGAAAAGCAACTTGGAGAGATGGGGAAAGGGAGTGGGTATTGCATCTGACGCGGCGAGAATAAATAATGGCGCGTCGCGTCAACAAATCATGGCGTGTCGCGTCAACAGACCGTGTCGCGGCGCGTCAACAGACAGTGCCAAGTCACGTGCAGTCCATCCCCCACCTCCGCCTCCACCATCTCCAATGGCGCGCACCTACGGTCCTTTGTGTGAGGACAACAACATATTGGATGCCAGTACTACACCACACTCGCTCAGATGCCTGGATCCTCTGAGGTTCCGCTCCAGACACATCCAAAACAGTTTCCGTCCGGAGGCACAGACTTCAAGTTCTCCGATCCGGGAAACGATTTCACTGCCTAACGCAGTTCTCAGACCCGAAGACGTTTGCAGCACACACGGCGTTGTCCGCAGACGTAGCTACTCGCCAGGTAGCTGTCAATGACCACGGCGACAACGAGGATAATGGTCCCACAAATCCAACAATGCGCACTTACGTGCGACACGACAAGGCCAAGCTTAAGGTCAACCAGGTGCCTCTGCATGAGCTCAGTTCAAACAGGAGTCGACATCAGAGGGGGACAGTGAAGAGGAAAGCGGCACGGGCACGCAGAGACAGCGCGGCGAGAGGATCCCCACGAAACGTCCGTGGCCGTCCCTTCTTTTGTCTGCCGCTCACTCAGACGCGATTGCAGCCTCACAAAGCTTTTGCATTCTGACCATATGTCCGATTTTGATGAGGTTCTATGTATGCGTGCTCTCGTTGCATCTTGTCCTCTGCGCTAATCCGGATTGCTTCTAGTGTACCTCAACCCCAATGTTGACCCTGCCACGCTCTGCCCCTGGTGCGACGAGCGGCTGCCTCCCATGCCGACTCACACCTCACGAGCCTTATGTATCATACGCAGCGCGTCTCTACGCCGGACGCCTGCCCATCAAATCTACTTGGACTATGTGCACCACTTGGTGCATTCATGGGCGTGTGCCAGCGTGATCGCTTCGTCCTTGACTCCTTGACCCGGCTGCGACTTATGAAACTGTCTGGTGGTTCTCCCAACGTTCTCGTGTGAGCGGCATTTGCCTCCACCACACGCGCGCGAGCATTCGTTGCCATGCTACTCTCTGTGTCCTTTGCTGTCCTCGCCGCACCTCTCGCCGCCCACACCCAGTTTCTCCCCGTCTCCAGCGACTCCGGAGTCCCGTCCATGTCCAGCCTATCGCCGTCGAGCGCGCCCTTCTCGGCCGCATTGTCATCGTTCCCACTGCCCACAAGGTCGGCTGGCGCGCCGTCGGCGGAATTGACAACCTTTCCCCCAAGAGGGTGAGGAGAAGGACAAATCTGTCCTCGCGCTCTTCCTGAGCGAGCAGTTCTACGGCGAATGGTACCATAATGCCGCACTCATCGTAGTGGTGAGCAGTACTCATACACTATTGTTTTGACAAGACACGCTCGCTGACGATGGCGCGCAGGCGGTCGTGACGACGCACTTCCTCACCCGCTGTGGCTGCAGCTGGGGCAGGCTCTTCATTGTGCTCGCGTTCTGCAACACGCACTACTCGCTGCCCATGAGCCGTGTACGGCGGCGGGCGCGCGACGACATCCAGCGCGAGCTCGTCAAGACGCGCCTCGACTCGGACTACGAGTCCGCCGAGTGGATCAACAATTTCCTCGACCGTTTCTGGCTCATCTACGAGCCCGTTCTCTCGCAGATGGTCGTCGCCTCCGTGGACCAGATCTTGAGCACGAATTGTCCTGCGTTCCTCGACTCGCTGCAGTTGAGCACTTTCACGCTCGGCACGAAGGCGCCCAGAATCAACAAGGTGAAAACGTCGCCGCGCACGGCGGATGACGTCGTATTGATGGAGTGGAGCATCGCTTTCACGCCGACCGACGAGTCGGAGCTTACGCAGAGCCAAATTGCGGCCAAGGTGAACCCGAAGATCGTGCTCTCCGTGCGCCTCGGAAAGGGCCTCGCGAGCGCGGCGATGCCCATCCTCCTTGAGAACATTACCTTCTCCGGCCTGCTCAGGGTGCGCATGAAGTTGATGACGACGTTCCCGCACGTGCAACTCGTCGACCTGTCCTTCTTGGAGAAGCCCGTCATCGACTATGTGCTCAAGCCTATCGGTGGCGAGACGTTCGGCTTCGACATTGCAAGCGTGAGTGCATGTAGAGCCTCTCCTGGTTGAAGCAGTGTGCTGATGTGCTGATCAGATTCCCGGTCTCTCTTCGTTCATCCGGGACATGGTGCACGGCTCGCTGGGCCCCATGATGTACGACCCGAATGTCTTCACACTGAATCTGGAACAACTCCTGTCGGGTGAGCCGCTGGATACTGCGATTGGGGTTCTGCAGGTCACCATCCACTCCGCACGGGGTATCAAGGGTCAGAAGATTGGGGGAGGCACGCCCGATCCGTTGGTCAGTCTGAGCATTAATCAGAGAGCAGAACTGGCGCGGACGAAATACAAGAGCGATACGTATGTTTTGTTGCTCCGTCGTTCGTGGCTCTGCGGTGTCTCACACCGTTCTGCCGGGCAGGAACAACCCGACGTGGATGGAGACCAAGTTCTTGCTGGTCAACTCACTGACCGAGTCGCTGGTGATGTCGCTGCTAGACTACAATGAGCATCGCAAGGACACGGAGCTCGGTCTGGCGACGTTCGACATGACGAAACTACGCGAGGACGCGACGCACGAGGGCCTAGAGTCGGCCATCCTGAAGGACGGGAAGGAGCGCGGCACGCTCCGGTACGACGTGAGTTTCTACCCAGTGCTCAAGGCGGAAGCGGGACAGGGCGGGATTGAGGAGATCCCGGATACCAGTGAGTGCTATGTTGTATTCAGGGACCGTGTGCTTAGCGCTGTGTGTGGACTGCAGAGGTGGGGATAGTGCGTTTGACGGTGCACCAGGCAAAGGACCTGGATCCCAGCAAGTCGATGTCGGGAGACCTGAACCCGTTCGTGAAGGTGCATCTGGGCGGGACGAAGAAGCCGGTGCACACTGGCGCGCGGGTGAAGCACACGAACAACCCGGTGTGGGAGACGAGCACGGAGTTCCTGTGTGGGAGACGAGCACGGAGTTCCTGTGTACGGACAAGACGGGATCTGTGGTGACGGTGCAGGTGGTGGACGACCGGGAGTTCCTGAAGGACCCTGTTGTGGGGTACATGAGCATCCGGCTGGAGGACCTGCTGAACGCGAGCAAGGAGGCGGGGCGGGACTGGTGGCCGCTGAGCGGGTGCAGGAGCGGGAAGGTGCGTCTGGGGGTGGAGTGGAAACCGCTGAACATGGCGGGGAGCCTGCACGGCGCGGACCAGTACGTGCCGCCGATTGGGGTGGTGCGGCTGTGGCTGCAGAAGGCGACGGATGTCAAGTGCGTTGCGAGCGGACAGTGCTTGTGTGTGTGGTGACGCTGACGGGTGTGCTGCAGGAATGTGGAGGCTACGTTGGGCGGAAAGGTGAGCGCCATGGTGAGACGACAGGGCAGGGTTCTTATGGAGTGGGACAGAGCGACCCGTACACGCGCGTGCAGATCAACAACGTGACGCTGGGACGGACAGAAGTCGTGAACAACAGCAAGTTGCCGTCATCCGTCCGCTGTGGTTCTGCGGCTGAAGTGCCCCGTTAATTGCGCAGACCTCAACCCACAATGGGACCAGATCATCTACATCCCCGGTGCGTCCGATCCCCCGGCCGTGTGTGACAGCTGCTGACCTTGGCCGTGCTTCCAGTGCATTCGCTCAAAGAGGTATGCATGGAAGCCCCTGCTTCTCGCTCAGATCCGCTGACGTAGGCGACAGACGATGATGCTGGAATGCATGGACTACCAGCACCTCACAAAGGTATTCCACTCTATCCATATATGGCAATCCCGCTCACCGCCCCCAGGACCGCTCCCTCGGCTACGTCGAGCTCAACGTCGCCGACCTCGCCCGCCCCGCCGACCCCGACCCCGACCCCGATGCCGACTCCCGCTTCATCTACGCCTCCACCGGAAAGAAGGCCGCCGCCGACCCCCTCAGGCTCGACAAGGGCTTCAAGGTTCGTCCCCGCCATCGCCCTCAAGGGCGTCGCCTTCGAGACCCACCCCAACGAGATCCAGCGCGCCGCCGAGGCCACTTCCGACGTCGAGGGCGACACCCTCGCCTCCGATGCCTCCTCCATCTCGTCCTCCAACATGCGCATCCCCGACGGCATCACCGCCTCCAAGCCTCTCAGTCCTACCAGCCCCACCTTCAATATCGACTCCGATACCGCAGGTCACAAAAAGTCCGCCTCCACAGACACCGCCCTCACCGCCGGCTCCGTTGGCACCGCCGTTACCGACGCCAGCAGCAAAGAGAAGCGTCCCGAGGACCTCGGCGTTGAGATGTCCAAGGAGCAGCTTCTCCAACACCGTCAGTGCAGTGCTCCTCTCATGACGAGTCTCCCTCTCTCATCCTCTGTCTGTCTCTCCAGAGTCCGGTGTGATCGTCTTCAACGTGCTCTCCGGCCAGCTGCACAAGAAGGCCCGCCTCGAGGTCCTCCTCGACGACGCCTACTGGCCCGCCTTCAGCACAGTCCGTGCCCGCAGCACGAACGCCCACTGGGAATACATCGGCGAGGGCTTTGTCAAGGAGCTCGACTTTGGCCGCGTGTGGCTGCGCCTGAACGACGCCGACGAGGGCGACAAGGATGAGATCCTCGCAGAGTGGAAGGGCGATGCAAAGCCCTTCCTGAACCAGGCACTGGTGAGTCTTGCTCCGCCCTTGACGCGAACGTGATGCCGAATCAACTTTTGTGTGCAGAGCGGACCATCCACATTTACCCTCATCCACTCCGAGGACGAGGACAAGAAGTCGATCGTAGAGATCGAGGCACGCTTCGTTCCTGTGCCCATCAAGCTGGAGCCCAGGGAGAGCATCAACAGTGCGTGGTGTGCATGCCCACATCGCCCGTTATACTCACCCATGCGCAGACCAAGGGACATTGCGTGTGGATCTTCTCGATGGCCGTGAAATCCAAGGTGTGGACAGGGGAGGTATGTGCAGATCTCGAGACGAGGCGAATAGCCGTCTGACGTCGTCTTAGGCAAATCCGACCCCTTCGTCGTCTTCTAACTCAATGGACAGAAGATCTACAAGTCCCAGACCAAGAAGAAGACACTCAACCCGGAATGGAACGAGAACTTTATTGTCGAAGTGGTACGCCTCGTCACGGGCAGCTCCTTTCGCCGTCCGCTATATCCTCACCCCTATTTCGCAGCCCTCGCGTGTTGCGGCAGAGTTTTCGCTGGAGGTGTTCGACTGGAACCAGATCGAGCAAGCAAAGAGTCTCGGCACAGCCGCCATCGAACTCGCGTCCCTCGAGCCATTCCAAGCTACCGAGCGCTCTATCGTACTCTCGTCGTCCAAACACGGCGAGAAGGGCGCCGTGCGCGTACACTTCCTCTTCCAGCCCGAGATCATCGCCAAATCACGCAAGAACACATTCACCTTCAGCTCCGCCGGCCGCGCCATGACACAGATCGGCCACCTCCCCGTCGGCGCCGGCCGCGGCGTCATCCAGGGCGTCACCGGCGTCTTCAAGAAGGATCCCGCGAAGCGCACCGGCATCGTGACACATGAACGGGACGACGACCAGACGTCGCTGTCGAGCCTGAACCTCCCCGGCAGCCAGGTGTCCCACCCTATCATTGCACTCGGTGCTGGGACCGCAGCTGAGGGCGCGGCGTTCCCGTCGCTGAACGGAGACGGCGTGATGCATGTGCTGAGCCAGGAGCCCGGCACACTGCGGGTGACGATCATGGAGGCCAAGGACCTGTCGACGGCGGAGAGCAGGCTAAACGTCGTCCTCTGTGTCGGCGACAAAGAGGACAAGACGAAGCATGCGTGAAAGACAGCCGGCGGTGGGCGAGTTCCCCGGGCTGTGTCTTGAGGACTCACCGCTGGGCGTGCATGACATGGACTTTGTGACGGTGTTCCCGGCGGGGATCACGGTCGCGGCGACATGGAACCGGATAATGATGCGGCTGTGTGGGCTGGGCACAACTGGGAGGGCTTCAGCGATGACAATGGTGTGGCGTAGACCTGATCAATGACACGTATGCATGCGAGAATGACCACATGCTGAATGTGCTGCTGAAGGGCGAGCTGGGGTTCCGCGGGTACGTCATGTCCGTCTGGGGCACCCACATGTCGACGCTCAGTGCAGTCGCGGGACTCAATGTGCGTGTCTTCCTCGCACCTGGCCTGCTGTGCATGTTCACGACTCAAGGCAGATGTTGATGCTGGGCGACATCGCACACGGCTCCAGCACGAACCGGACTGCATTCGTGCTGAATGACACGATCGCAGAGGCGCGGCTGGACGACATGGCGATGCGGATGCTAGCGGGCTGGTACCTCCTCGGCCAGGACCAGAACTACCCAAACGGTGCGCCCGTACACTCCTCGTCCTCGTCCTCTGCCCCCGCTGAACCCCAGTGACAGTGAGCTTCAAAACATGTTCCTGCCAAACCTCGCGTCCGAGAACACACACGTCGACGTGCAGGGAGACCACTACACACTCTTACGCGAGATCGGCACCGCGACATGGAGCGCGGTGCTGCTCAAGAACACGCCTCAGGCTGGCATGCTCCTGTTCAGCAAGCCGCGCAATGTTGTCCTCGTCGGTGTGTCCCGCTCCTTGTTTGCTGCACAGACTGACCTGATGGCACTGCAATTGTGGCCCTTGCATACAGTAAAACTCGTGTTTTGACCCAGGACGACAAATGGACATACAGGCTGAGAGAGCAACATGCCCAAAGCACAGATATCCGTCGCCAACGTCCCCACAAGTTTCAACCCCGCGAACCAATGTTCATCTCGACAGGCGACGAAACAGGACAAGGAAAACTATTCCTGGTTGTTGGGTGAAGGGTCCACCCCTACGTTGTCGCAATAGAGCGTAGCTCATCCTTATGACATCTCGTATCTTGATCGCAGAGTCACACTAATGGCTTCAACCTGTGCTACTCCGCCTGTATGCATCAACCCTTCCCCGTGTGCGGACAGCGTTGATGGTGCGGACCCCGTGGCCGGCCTCCTCGTCTCCTGCACAGATGACATCGCCCAAAGGCGAGCATAGCGGGGACCAGCCCAGCAGCGGCTTGCACAGCCTGGCCATGCCGAGCTTGTCGAGGGCCTTTGCACGACGACTCGGAGAATGTTCACCCCTCTGCGCAGACAGACGCCTCCGCAAAACAGGCTTCTGTCCATAGCGTGGCATCTAAACCAGATAGTGAGACCGTGTTTGAGCTGCTGCCCGATCTGCAGAGCCATATCTCTGCACTGAAGTTGGAGCTGCGTAAGCTCAAGCACAAGCGCTGCAAGATGCAGACCAACAAGGCCAGGATTGCGCACATCCCCGGCGCAATCAAGCAGCTCTGCGAGAGAATAAAGGGTGTTGGCTCGGCGATGCCGCTCGCGCGATGTCTATCTGATCTGAGGTCGGAGGAGGAGGCCACTACCATGACTGCGCAGGCTCTCGTTGCATTGAGGTCTAATGTGATATGCACAAATTGATTCAAGTGTATCTACCGGATAGGTGTAACATAGGAAGGTAAAGACAGCTCTGCAGACGTGAGATATGTAGAGATCCGGCTTTGCAATACTGCCTGTGTCCAACCCATGACTGCCCGCTCGCACTCGCTCAGTGATTGATCCCCATCGTCAGAGAGTACATCTGATGCAAACAACACAGCTAGCTCACGGTGCAACGTCTCTTCTTGCTGACGTTGGAGCTGGCTCCCTGGATGAGGTAACGTCTGGAGTGTCCTTGTAAGGACGTCATACACCGCGCGTGCACGCTGCACCAGCAGGCGCACATTGCCATAGGTCTTCGCATTTAAACCGACCCATTCTGGAAGGTCAGATGCCATGATGAGTGTGACGGTTGGAGAGATCTTGATGGTGTGAGTCTGACTCCATGGGTGCCTGATGATGTCGGGGAGCCTGCGTGCTATGTCGTCCAGTATCAGAACCTGACGAGCTTGAACATACCCCTTCTTGTAAATGGGAGAATATGTCAGGCGATAGAGTGTATGGCCAAGGTGTAGAAATGTCGTGTCCAAAAAACGTGTTACAAACAGACTGCGGCGCAAGTTTTGAGGCTGAGGCAAAGAGATGTCATAACTTGCAGCCTGAGTGTGCGGTGGTCCCGCAGTAGTAGTCGTGTTGCTAGAGCTGGAAGCTGGAATAACCTGACAACACAGTGAGTGTCTTCAAGTTGCTTAGACATGAGGACACAACTCACTGGCAAAGATGTAGAGCCCAGCATATTGGGACTCCGTGTTAAAACTTGGATCTGCTCAATTCCAGGCAACGGTAGGACAGGTGCACTTGGCAGGACTGTCGTAATCTGGACAATGAAGATACGTCAGCAGCAGTTACATGATGCATGGCATATCATAACGGACGTACCGGATCATAGATATACAAGACGAATAATGGTTGGTCTGGCGCGCAGAACGCACGTTCGAGGATTGTCCTGGAGAAAGTAGTTTGTGAGGCGACAGGGAGGAAAGTGTTATATTCATAGAGCTGATCTCGGTAAGGGCCGATTTCGTGAAAGCCATCCACGGGGTCTAGATGACGACGGGCTATGATGTCCTCGCGGCTGCGGGGCACCAGGGAATAGGCAATGTGAAAGTGGTTGAAACTGTCGCTGTTTAATGCAGACAGTTGTCTGGCCAGGGGTCCATTGGCACCAAGGACAGAACTAAGGACAGAGGCGATAGGAGTGGGAGGACCAAGGACTTCAATTGTAGGCTGGATGCCGATAACAAGGAAGCTCGTATCTGCAGGGATCACAACAATGTACACAGCAGTTATACTGGGAACAAACATAGGCTGTGACGATGGCTCCAAGTCTGGCAGGAAGTCAAGTGAGAATTGGGAGTAGTCTGGAAACTCCCAGGCATCGGGCTCGCGTAGGTCCAAATTAGAGCCAGCGTTGGGCAAGGTGACAGCAATATCAGTGTTCGAGTTGGATTGAATTGGACCCTCGGTGTGGCCTTCTGTGTTATCTGTATATATAGGTGACCGGCTAGATGAGCCTCGTATTGTCAATTTGAGGTGAATGTGGACTTACCAAACATGCCAGACCCCTGTGCCGCTTCAGTTCTTGGAGCTTGGTTGATGACTATGTTTGATGCCCGAGAGGCTCTCATCCTCTCAAAATAAGCACGGTCTCGACGACCCCGGGCCGTAGCGGAGGAAGCCAAATCAGGAATCCTGCCAACCTAACGTGTCTCGGGATCAAAACCATCTGTATCATGATTGATTTGATCAGCTTACCTGTGGTTCAGGTGTGTTTGTGAGGGACGTCCCATTTGCTGTTGTGTTTGCGATTGTATCGCCCGGCAATGTGGTTTGTTCTGCGTCCGTCATGATACTATCAACATCCCTTATATTGCCTACTAGTAGTTTCCAACAAGGATTTAAGAGATATCATAATTAGTGATTGACAGAAGTGGAATTGGACGTCACAGACTTACTTGGAGGGTTTGTTATCAATAGGTGATCAGTGAGACGCATCACAGACTCAGACAACCCGATGTTTGGTTGCTGGACCAGGTCAGGCTGCCTCAAAAGATTGGGTCTGATTCTGCGCTCATTGTCTCCTAAAAATGCAAGCAAACCATGGGTGATGTGCAATATAACGCAACAATCTCTGCAGACAAGTGACCTACCATCTGCATACTCTGCAATCGCCACTGCAGACCCGCCTGGATCAATCAAAGTAAACAACATTGTCAGATGCAAGATAAACGACACATACGTAGGGAACCTCCAGATGATGTTGGCGGTGAGACAGGGTGCTGTACGGAACTTGTAGCACCACCGGTGGTTGCCACTGACACAGCTTGGGCTGGATTCTGAGCGAGAAGATGTTCATCCTGATGAGCACCAGAGCGGAGGTTGTATCGACGTGAGGAAGACATGAGCTTCAGTACAGGGTACCAATGAAGGCGTACAGATTTCAAGTCTAGACACACAGAAAATGATCCACACAAGATCTCTCAGTAAGGCGTGGGAACATGGACACTTTGGGCGGAAGTGAGCTCCGAGTCCGAGTCTCAGTACAGAAAAAAACCGAGGGATTGAATTCTTAGGCAAAAGCACTATGGTAGTGTCTTCAAGAGACCTTGAAGCATATTTTGGCAGCAAAATATCTTGAGTCGAAGCATCTGATAGATGAGAAGTTGAATACATGTGTGGCCGCACCAATACTAGTACATGCCCCAGAGAGATTGAGGGACTGATTTCTATAACTCAATCATTATCATGGCTTAAGCAATGGTCATATTGAAACATTACACAGGCATAATATTTTGAGTGGAGCTTACCAAGGAGGCAAAGAGAGAATAACTTGAACGGTGTACACGCCTCAACACCCAAAAAGGAAATGATGACAATATATCGAGATAGTGAATGTAGTGTACTATGAAGATCTTCACCATATATAGCCTAATAGGATGAAAGATAAGAATCTATGGCAACTGGATCATTGCAGCTCACAACTGTCATCTACATTGAACATGGCACGAGGGACTTCTACTACGACACTCTTCTCACCTCCCAATCCGAATCTCAAAGAACCCAAGACCAGACATTTTAGTGCTGAATTACTTGCGTCATATGATGGCACAAACACTGACGAGATATACATTGCGATAAGAGGTACGTCAAATTTACCCAGTATATACGATACACGAGACTGAGGTCTGTTGTAAGGAATTGTCTTTGATGTCACGGAGAAGAGTCAATTATTTGGACCTGGACGAATGTATGCAGAGTTTGCAGGCAGGGACGCATCACGAGCGTGGAGCAAGATGACGAAGTGTCCAGAAGACTTGATCGCGAGCTGTGAAGGTTTGACCGCGGAGCAGGTGGAGACACTGGACCTATGGTTGTCATATTTCAAGTGAGTAATGATATCCATATCAGCGGTGCCCTGGTTCTGACGTGCGCATAAAAGAGGCCGCTACAATCAGGTAGGAACAACGGTCAACAATTGAGCGTGAGCTCAGGGAAGCTTTGGGTCATGCCAATGAAGTGTTAAAACTTATGATACTATATATATGGTGATGACGTTACATATTTGTCATGAATATCTCTCTACAAATATGCAGAGCTTCCAGCCACACTAGTCGACGTACGTTCATGTTACGGGAAGTGGAATCAGTACTAAGATGAAGCATAGATGTGAACATGATCATCTGCTCGGGTGAAAATGGACAGTTTGGTGGGTCACAAACAACCTCGGAGAGATTGACAGGTGTCGTCGCAGGTACAAACGGATTCTCATCTTCCCATTCATGTGGGTTATGAGTCAAATGATGCGCCATAAGAACTGGGTCATCCATGACGTCCCAGTCCACACCATAGGAAGAAATGTCAAGGGGATTCAGTTCGATGTCCCCGGAAGGCATGAACGCACTGAAACCCCTTGGTCCTTCTTGCAGCATACCAAAGAAGAACATATCACGAGGGCTGCGTTGCCTCTGACGCTTCACCTGCAGCTTATGTGCATTCCAAGCCTCTGCCCACTCCAGCGCATCGTGCATCACAGAAGAAAGAAATAGATAATGAAGCAGCCATATATGCGCCTGATTTGTAGGGTTTAGACCATGGTTTGCCTCGAGGTCCATGAAGAAGACTTTCCACTTGCGTCCGAATCCGTTGGTGACATCGTACCATAAGCGTTCGATTCGTGTGTTGTGAACACTCCTACAGATCATACAAAGTGTTGGTCAGGCTAGAAATACTGACCGCCCACAAAAATGTAACCGCACCGGCCCCAGATATAAGACCCACGATCACTACCCTTTTGCGCCTCCATCCACCTCGCAACATCCATATTTTCAGTTCCATGATCACCCCTGACCCGACTTGGACAGCCGTGACACTGAACAGCATGGAGGAAAAGCTGCAGCACAGTTGCTGCACGATTGTTGTTGTGGGCACCTATCCCGAGAACAAGGCGTGAATAGCCATCGATGATGCAGTGTATGACGATTTTGAAGCGTATGAGACCTAGTATGAAACATCAGAGACTGTATGCCCCAATATTCATTAAACATACCATGTTGACCATCCATATGTGCCAGAGAGAGCGGACCAGGGACCCGATACTCCTTGCGTGCGATTTGGCGATTTCCGAAAAGTGCAGGTGCACCATGGACACGACTGTATGCCGCAGTGATGCGATGACGAGAAACATGTATGCCTTGTGACACCAGATGGCCGTCGATCATGCGACGCCCGAAGGTAGGGAAAATGTTTAGAATAGCAGCTACAGCACCATCGAGATCACTGTCAGAGACAACGGTGACAGGGCGTGCGGAGGAAGTATGATGGTGCTGAACAGTTCCATCGTCATGTGTGGTGGAGTGGAATACAGGGTGACCTGGTGCTGCAAGTCCATATTCAAGGGCTCTGCGACGGACAGTGCGGGAAGCGACACCAAGAACAGGAGCAATGCCGCGCGGACCGCGCAGGTCAAGCGCAAATTCCAGGAAACCACGTTCAATTTCAATACGAGGGCGGCCAGGGCGGCCGTTATGAATGCGACGGACGACTTCGAGTGGAGCATGTTCTGGTGGGTCCAGGGAACGATGGCAAGCGGCGTCGAGCTCATCTACTAGAACTGAGATGTTCTGCCGAAATGTGGCATATTCAGCAGGGCTGAAAACACTGTCATGCTGCAAAAATGGCACATGAGTATCCAATGGAACAAACAGCGCGAAGAAATCATACCGGTTCGGCAGCTTCAAGCAGGAGAAGGGCCTGGGTACGGACAGTGGCAAGCCGATGTTCATCACCAACATGAATGCGGAGAGCAACACGGCAGCGGTCTTCGAGTACACCGTACGCAGACCGGAAGTTATCGAGCACTTGCAGTGGATCAGCCATTGAAAGCTGACTGTCTCAGATCGAACGGTGGGACTGGACAACGAAGATTCTATTCTGCATATACACGAAAGTGAGTACTACGGCCACGCACAAGCCTTATCGTTGGACGCCGAGGGTGGACCGCTGTAGGTCTACACAAGGCTATTGATCGACGAAGTATCATGGAGTAATGTGGGTGAGCCGAGCCATGGAGGATCGTGGAGGATCGTGGATAGACCAGAATCATACAACATCACTGACCGGGCTGATTCATGCTTAATCATGGAGGATCATGGAGGATCATGGATGGATTACCATGAATCTATGAGAACGTATGGATACATACATGAAAGCCCATAATGGAGAACAATGGACGTGTATGCAGGTATATGTACATTGGTGGATGACGGTGAAGATATATGGAACGTCGTGCAGGTCCGTGGTACCGTGTGAGCTAGCGTGGAGGTGCGTGGCGGACTATGAAACTAGATGAGAAGTAGTGAGGGCTCGTGTAGACGACACTGTCTTGCCTTTTTGACCGGTACGGACCGCGAAAGTTTTGGAAGGTGAGTTGAGGCCTGGAAGACTTCTCCTAACCCCAAGGCGCTACATCTCCTAACCCTTGAACAAGTGATATCTCCGCCCCCTCCCTCATGATCATGATCACAGGGCGTCTCAGCAAATTACAGTAATAGGTCTTGCAATTGGTTGCATACGGAAGACTACCGCCACCTGACGCCTCAGTGCAGGTCGAAATCTTGACCTTCTTGCAACGAGACCGCCATGACATATAGTGAGCTTCGAGAGCAACGTGTTTCTGTAATAAGTCTGACGGATTTCTTTCTGAGTGTCGCCTGGTTTTTTTTAGGGAGGGCGATTGCTGCAAGGCCGAAGGTCGTGTCTAACGCAGTTTGGTCATCCAACAAACGTGGTGAGCAAGTGCACGTTCTGTCATAATATATGCTGTAACGACTGACATCGGTTCACAGGGACCCACAATTGACACTGCCCTTTGGGTAGTATCTAAACGCCTTCGTGAACGCGTGGCGTGGACGATGTGGATATCAACCCCTCGAGACCCAGCTTTCTCCCTCTAAGCTTTCCCATCGACCCACCATGGACTCAGCTCTACTCACGACTATGATGACCCAGATGGGTCTCACCATGGACGACGTGCGGGGTTTTCAGGCGCAATCGGAGTGGGGGATGACGCCACATCGGAAGCCTCCTGTTATCAACCTCATGCTGCCTTCAGATAAATTACAGGAAAAAATAAAGGAGTACAAAGCCTGGTTCGAAGAGGACCGCCAGTTGCCGCCTGAGCCAGCACCTAACATGCCTCGTATCGCGCTTCTTATGAACCAATTCCGTTTACGCATGAACCAGGAGAAGTCGCAAAGCTTGGAAGTCCTCATACATACGATGATAGTGGGGTTTGCGAAACATTGTAGCAAGACACCAATCGAGTTGCTCAAGCGGAGTAAGTCTAGTGCACTTCTGACAAGTACAATGTACTGATATTGTTGTTTGCGTAGTTCATCTCTCCGCAATGTCCGTCAGGAAGACCCACGTTGTGAGCCGTGTACGATCAAATGAAGGAAACGTATCTGATGCAGTCTTCTGTTGATAGGGGCAATATCTGCTTTGCCGCGTCATAACACTATGCGGTCTGTACATCGATGGCTCCCGTAACTCATTGGTTGACATATCTGCACAGTACACATGATCTCTATAGAGATTATAGCAGAGGACCCGAATGGAGCCGCTTTCAACATCTCGATCTATAATTTTCCGACTGCCTTTGACTGTCCTTCGGATTATCTTGACCAACTGTTTCCTGTCGGAACGACCATAGCTATACGCGAACCGACCTTCAAAATCGCCACGCAGAGCTTGTACCCCTTTGTCCGGGTCGACTCTCCCACCGACGTCGTTTTCGTAGAACCTCACAACCAGATGTTCGACGTCAGCCGTTGGTCCACGGGACCACGCGTTCCAACGTCACTCCCGTTCCCCGCCACCACTGAGGGTTGGAAGGCACGAGGGAATGCTTTTTTCAAAGCTGCCCAGTGGCTCCCTGCCGCTCTTGCGTACTCTTACGGGATAGCGCTTGATAAAGACGCCATTGTGCTCTACCTCAATCGTTCAGAAGCATACCTCCGTCTGAAGTTCTACTCAGGAGCTCTCGCCGACGTGCAGTGCGTACTTTCCGTACCTGGTATCTCAGATGCCTTCCGTGGCAAGGCACTCGCTAGGGAGGGAAAGGCGGAGTATGCCCGGGGAAACTACCAGGATGCCGAGAGGAAGTTCAATGCTTGGTCTCAGATACACCCTGATGACAAGGAGATCCCCGCGTGGATCATACGCTGTCAGCAGCGCACCAGGGAGAGTCGTACTGGCGAATACGATTGGGCTCGCCTATTCAAGTTGTCTCTGACCGACCCGCACCTCGACGATGTTGCCGACTACCAGGGTCCGATTGAGGTTCGGCAGGTGCAGGGTCGCGGAGGAGGACGAGGAGTTGTTGCGACGAGGGACATCAAAGTGGGAGAGCTACTCGTATGTTCTATTTTTTTTTCCTTTGTTGAAGCGGTGCCGTTCACACTGCGTGCATACAGCTTGTTTCCAAACCATTCGTCAGTATCTACGAGCAAGACCTTCGGGCGGGCGGGCACACGGTTGCCATCAACCTCCTTACGTCTCGGACAGAGTCACGCACACAACGTGCTACTGTTTCGCACGCCATACAGAAGATCTACGGAAACCCCGAATTGCATGCCCTCGTATTCAATCTGTACGCAGGGCCTGATTATCCACCTCCTCCATTGTCCTATCCGCCCATCATACCGCGAGCACTGATTCCCGTCGACCTTCTGTCGCCAAATGTCGACATTGATGTCGCACAGTTAGAAGTCATCTACTCGAAGAACAACTTTGCTCCGTTTTCTTTCCGCCCAGAAACCTTTTCCATCACTGGAGGGGTTCAATCTACGATTGACAAAGCGGGTCCCGCCATGTATCTCCTGCCGTCTCTTTTCAACCACGCTTGCGCAGGGAACGCCATCTGGTACTGCATCGGCGACATTATGTTGATCCGGGCGACGGAGGCCATCAGCGCGGGCGATGAAATTACGATGCCTCGCGTTACTGACCTCGCATACGAGTCATACGAGGAAAGGGCAGTGTCTTTGCAGAACCACATGCCGAATGGCTGTGATTGTTGGTTATGCAAGGAGAACCTCAAAGACACGCAGGAAACCCGTACACGCAGGCACAAGCTGGCCGGAGAGCTGCAAATCCAGAAGGGGGGTTCTCAGGTCAAGCTGCGTTCGTTGGAGAAACAGCTCGCCGCGACGTACTCGTCATCCAGAGGACCAGTCAGGCCGTTGATGACTGCGATCCAGCACGCCATGGCTGACAACTCTTCGACGCCGGGGGAGGCGGTAACCCAGTACAAGAGAGCATTGCAGAGTCTGGGGGTTGTTCTTCTGGACAAATCCGCAGGAACACCCCCAGCGTCGACGAACTCTCCTGGACTGCCGATCGTTACCGACCGTGTTCCTTTCGCAGAAAAGTTTATAGAACCCATCATCATCATCATCAAAATGGTGAGTGGCTTTCTGGGCCTCAGAGATGAAAAAACCGCCAGCAGTTGGCTCAAGGCCGCACTGTGGAGTGAGTCCCGCTTTAATGTTGACACTCATGCTTCCGAGTCAAACTTATGTTATATTCAGTACTGGACATGACTATTGGTGGCGGTAAAGACTTCTTCATGGCTTTCATGGGGCCAGCTCTGCATCGTCTCGATATGAAAGCGTTCGCCCAGCGCGTTTTGTAAAATACCACCTGACCCTGACCATCTATATATGTAGCATGCGCATCTCACCTCCTCTGTCTTGACACGATTCCTTGATTGATATATTTTGTGCAAAAGATGCGCCATCCGATGCCTGTTGATGCTCTGTAGCAATAGAGCGTATTTGAGGAGACCTAGGTCACGAACTTTGAAGTTCAAACTTTCCACCGCCTTAATGCAAAGTCGGTCCGTCCTTAGTGCAAAGTAGTTCGGTCCTTAATTCAAAGTGGGTACGGCGTAAGCCATGCAACATCAGCAACATGTGACAAGTCTCAGGGGGCCAGGTAGCGACGCCCGCCCTGCGCGCCCGCCCGTGCGTTCCCCCCGCCGTCACGGTCCGGTAGCATGGACGACCTCAGTGCACTGCTCATCGTCCTCTTTCTCGCCTTCCTGCAGCCTCCACCATCTATATCTACACTTCCCGCCCTCGTAGCATCCGCTGTGGATGCCTCTGGTTCAGACTCGGGTGGCGAGCTCGCTACCCTTGCTGCCGAATGTGAGAAGGCCCGGAAGCGGCGGCGTGAAGTACTCCGTGAAGTTCCACGGCCTGAAATCGGAGGGGAGCGTATCACGGAGGAGTGGCTGGCGTCATTGAAGGAACGCGATGCCAGATGGAGGTTCAGGTTCGTCTACTAGTATGTTATGTTTTCTTGCTGCTCGAGCTGATTTTTTGAGGGTAGAATGTCCTGCTCGGAGCTCCTAGAGCTTGTAGATGCTCTTGAGCTACCGCAAATTATTGTGACGCGCAGCGGCCACCGCTTTCCTTGCATCGAAGCCCTCGCCCTTACATGTGCACGCTTCCGAACAGCGGGTGACCAATACGAGCTTTCCATCATCTACGGCCATTCGCAAGCTGCCATCTCGGAGATTGTTAATTGGGTGGTGGTCTACGTGGATGAGCACTGGAGTCACCTTCTCGATTTCGACCACCATTATTTGCTCGCTCCGCACAACCTCGAGCAATATGCTCATGCGATTCACCGTAAGGGTGCGCCACTCTCGTCGATCTGGGGTTTCATTGACTGCACAATACGTGCAATCTGCCGCCCCAGTGTGCACCAGCGGCAGGCCTATAATGGTCACAAGAAGTACCATGCCCTGAAGTTTCAGGCTGTCATGCTCCCAAATGGCATGATCGGTCATCTCTTTGGTCCACACGAAGGCCAGCGCAACGACAACTACCTCCTTGCAGAAAGCGGTCTCCTCGAAAAATGTTCACGCTTTGCAATCCGTGAAGATACTGATGAGAACAACCCTGGTATGTGATGAAGATTTCGGGTGTGGCTCTGTAATGTTGACCCTCAGGCTAGTGCAGCAGCGCTTTTTGCAGATATTTGGGGATCCTGCTTACGGGATCTCTCCGCAGATCATAAGTCCATTTTCGGGACCAGGCGAGCGAACCGCAGACGAGCAGGCATGGAATGCTGCGATGGCGAGTGTCAGGATCGAGGTTGAGCATGGTTTTGGGATTGTTGTTAATCTTTGGCCATTTCTCAATGCAGATTGGAAGATGCAGGTTTATTCATCACCTGTAGGATGATACTATCGGACGGGGGTTCTTCTGACAAATGCATTGACATGTTTTCACTCAAATCAAGTAGCACAATACTTTAACTGCCAACCTCCCGAGCTCCACGAGTACTTCCATCATTAAATGCATATTTCTATTGGTCTATCTCTAAGGTGAAATTCAATTACGACGAGCTTGAGCCTGCTGCAGGAGCTGTGGAAGTGAGTTCAAGCACTGGGTGAAGACCTGCGCATACACCTGAGTACTCTCCTTGAGCTGCGCAATGAGCTGCTGCTTGAAATCCTCCTGACGCTCCTCACGCTTCTCCCTACGCACTTCACTCTCCTTCACAAGGTCATACAGCTGCCGAAATTCCGAACCTGAACTGTCATCTGCACTGCCACTTCTAAGCCGACGTATCTTCTTCTTCGATGGCATCGCATCTTGATTCTCGTCGTTCGTATCCTCGTAGTCTGCATGCTTGCGCTTGCGCAAGGTTTCCATGGAACTCTGTCGAATCGCTTCCCCGCCGATACGGTCTGCAGTCTCCTTCTGCGAAATGATAAGTGTGGCTCTCGAAGATGATTTACATTGTAACGTACCGCACGTGCCTTATCCTTCTCGCCGTCTGTTCGTTCCTGCGCCTTGGCCTTCTGATGCGATGCAAGGTCAAGCTTGCTGGCAAGCTTGACCTTTGCTGTTGTACTCAGCTCGCGGTCGACTGCGGCCCCCTTCTGCGAAGTTGGGTTCTTGATAAAATATGGCTCGTTAATTCACAAATTTACAATAGTAATGCAAAAGACTCACCGCGTGGTATACAATCATATCATTCATTTTGTTTCGGATGGTGTCCACGGTCGAGTCCTTGAAGCGGCCCTGTGCCTGCAATTGTGACAGGACGGAAGCCCACGCCTTGCCGCGCTCCTTGTATTTTGCGCCCCATGGATTGACCGCGACGGCGGTCTCTGCCAACTGTATCAAATCGTCCGATGTGAACTTGGAGCGGGATTTTTTCTCCTTCTTGCTGCCGCTCGCCTTGTGATCGACAATCTTGCAGTCGTTGTCATCGTCGCTGCTTGACAGGTCGGCTGGCGAGGCGTAACACGTAGCTGATGATGGGGAGTGCGCAGCTGGGGATGGGCCACGAGCATGCTAGGGAAAAGGTTTGTGACACAACTTGGAAGCATCAGAACACATGAGCGCTCACCGTGTTCGTGTCAAGTCTTTCCTCCCTTTTCAACAGCAGGTCACCAGCGAAGAGATCCAGGACGAGACCTGGCAAGGCGGCGGCAAATGGGCCGGGCTCTACGGTATCGAACCCGACAAAGGGGGCGGCAGCAGCGGCGCCAGAGTCCAGATGGAAGACGTCAGGGTCGAAATCACCAAGCGGAGCTGGCGCGGGAGCTACGGGTGCAGCAATAGACGGCGGTAGGTACTCGAGACCAATGTTGTCGCTGAAACCATGGATATCGAAGTTCTCTAATCCCGCAGGGAGAACACCAGGAAGAAATGCCTGAAGGATGTCGATGTCGTCTGTGTCAACAGGATGGGCCATGGATGAGCGAAGAGGTTGTAGACTGGCATACGAGACTTATGGAGGCGCGCAGCCGAGTAGAGATGTTGCGCGAATATTCGTCGATTTTGCTAGAATTTCCATGCTGTTCGGCGTCGCGTCGAGTACCAAATTTGGGCACATCCCGCCCCACGTCGTGGGCGCAAGGTTTTGGGGTCTCCTTGTGTCATTCAGCTTACTACCGGACCTTAATGCAAAGTGGACGACTACGTGGTGCAAACTTTCTCTGTGCGTGGTGCAAACTTTTTCTCTCCTTAGTGCAAACTTTTCGTGACCTAGGTCTCCTCAAATACGCTCTATTCACGACCGGCGCAGGACTTACTCATCCATTTCTGTCTTTCCTGGAGGCCATCACATACCAGGCTGTAATATTAGAGCGTATTTGAGGAGACCTAGGTCACGAAAAGTTTGCACTAAGGAGAGAAAAAGTTTGCACCACGCACAGAGAAAGTTTGCACCACGTAGTCGTCCACTTTGCATTAAGGTCCGGTAGTAAGCTGAATGACACAAGGAGACCCCAAAACCTTGCGCCCACGACGTGGGGCGGGATGTGCCCAAATTTGGTACTCGACGCGACGCCGAACAGCATGGAAATTCTAGCAAAATCGACGAATATTCGCGCAACATCTCTACTCGGCTGCGCGCCTCCATAAGTCTCGTATGCCAGTCTACAACCTCTTCGCTCATCCATGGCCCATCCTGTTGACACAGACGACATCGACATCCTTCAGGCATTTCTTCCTGGTGTTCTCCCTGCGGGATTAGAGAACTTCGATATCCATGGTTTCAGCGACAACATTGGTCTCGAGTACCTACCGCCGTCTATTGCTGCACCCGTAGCTCCCGCGCCAGCTCCGCTTGGTGATTTCGACCCTGACGTCTTCCATCTGGACTCTGGCGCCGCTGCTGCCGCCCCCTTTGTCGGGTTCGATACCGTAGAGCCCGGCCCATTTGCCGCCGCCTTGCCAGGTCTCGTCCTGGATCTCTTCGCTGGTGACCTGCTGTTGAAAAGGGAGGAAAGACTTGACACGAACACGGTGAGCGCTCATGTGTTCTGATGCTTCCAAGTTGTGTCACAAACCTTTTCCCTAGCATGCTCGTGGCCCATCCCCAGCTGCGCACTCCCCATCATCAGCTACGTGTTACGCCTCGCCAGCCGACCTGTCAAGCAGCGACGATGACAACGACTGCAAGATTGTCGATCACAAGGCGAGCGGCAGCAAGAAGGAGAAAAAATCCCGCTCCAAGTTCACATCGGACGATTTGATACAGTTGGCAGAGACCGCCGTCGCGGTCAATCCATGGGGCGCAAAATACAAGGAGCGCGGCAAGGCGTGGGCTTCCGTCCTGTCACAATTGCAGGCACAGGGCCGCTTCAAGGACTCGACCGTGGACACCATCCGAAACAAAATGAATGATATGATTGTATACCACGCGGTGAGTCTTTTGCATTACTATTGTAAATTTGTGAATTAACGAGCCATATTTTATCAAGAACCCAACTTCGCAGAAGGGGGCCGCAGTCGACCGCGAGCTGAGTACAACAGCAAAGGTCAAGCTTGCCAGCAAGCTTGACCTTGCATCGCATCAGAAGGCCAAGGCGCAGGAACGAACAGACGGCGAGAAGGATAAGGCACGTGCGGTACGTTACAATGTAAATCATCTTCGAGAGCCACACTTATCATTTCGCAGAAGGAGACTGCAGACCGTATCGGCGGGGAAGCGATTCGACAGAGTTCCATGGAAACCTTGCGCAAGCGCAAGCATGCAGACTACGAGGATACGAACGACGAGAATCAAGATGCGATGCCATCGAAGAAGAAGATACGTCGGCTTAGAAGTGGCAGTGCAGATGACAGTTCAGGTTCGGAATTTCGGCAGCTGTATGACCTTGTGAAGGAGAGTGAAGTGCGTAGGGAGAAGCGTGAGGAGCGTCAGGAGGATTTCAAGCAGCAGCTCATTGCGCAGCTCAAGGAGAGTACTCAGGTGTATGCGCAGGTCTTCACCCAGTGCTTGAACTCACTTCCACAGCTCCTGCAGCAGGCTCAAGCTCGTCGTAATTGAATTTCACCTTAGAGATAGACCAATAGAAATATGCATTTAATGATGGAAGTACTCGTGGAGCTCGGGAGGTTGGCAGTTAAAGTATTGTGCTACTTGATTTGAGTGAAAACATGTCAATGCATTTGTCAGAAGAACCCCCGTCCGATAGTATCATCCTACAGGTGATGAATAAACCTGCATCTTCCAATCTGCATTGAGAAATGGCCAAAGATTAACAACAATCCCAAAACCATGCTCAACCTCGATCCTGACACTCGCCATCGCAGCATTCCATGCCTGCTCGTCTGCGGTTCGCTCGCCTGGTCCCGAAAATGGACTTATGATCTGCGGAGAGATCCCGTAAGCAGGATCCCCAAATATCTGCAAAAAGCGCTGCTGCACTAGCCTGAGGGTCAACATTACAGAGCCACACCCGAAATCTTCATCACATACCAGGGTTGTTCTCATCAGTATCTTCACGGATTGCAAAGCGTGAACATTTTTCGAGGAGACCGCTTTCTGCAAGGAGGTAGTTGTCGTTGCGCCGGCCTTCGTGTGGACCAAAGAGATGACCGATCATGCCATTTGGGAGCATGACAGCCTGAAACTTCAGGGCATGGTACTTCTTGTGACCATTATAGGCCTGCCGCTGGTGCACACTGTTGAAGTAAGATCCTAGAAGGGTGATACGCCGGCACTAGCAAGGTCACACACAGGACGTAAGTCCTCAGTCAGAGATAAAAGACTGAGGATTACAACGATACCTTGCAAGGTCACACACAGGACGTAAGCTAGTACAGGTTGTAAGCAAGAATAGAGACAGATAACAACGAGTGGACTTACTCCTCAGTCAGAGATAAAAGACTGAGGAGCGACGTACAAAACCAGCCTCTATATATACTGGACAGAACAATGGAAGACCCGAATGGGGAAGACAATGGAATGTCCCAATCCAGAACAAAGACTGTGAGAGTCGAATCCCATATAGGGAAGACAAAGGAATCCCGAAAGAGGAAACAAAGGAACACCTATCTTATCTTGTGAGATAACATGTGAGATAACATGTGAGAGATAACGGTGTGAGATAACGGTCCATATCTAATCTACTAGAGACAATGGCCGTAGAAATAAGAAAGTTCAACACTCCCACTCGACTAAGCAGTCGCAGAGACAAGTCCCATGGCCTCACAAAACTGAACGACCTTGGAGTAAGGCAGGCTCTTCGTAAGACAGTCGGCAACCATCTCCGCAGTTGGAATGTAGAAGATCTCCACATTTTCATCATCAATGTATTCACGAATGAAGTGATAGCGGATATTGACGTGCTTTGTACGACGGTCATGAGCAGGATTGATGGCGAGGAAGATAGCACCCTGATTATCCATGAGGAGCTGAGTGGGTTTCGACATGTCATCTCCTAACTCTTCTCCGAGCGTACGCAGCCAGGCAAGTTGTCTGCACGAGTCAGAAGCTGCCTGATATTCGGCTTCTGTGGACGATAAAGATACCGTAGGTTGTCGCCGTGACACCCACGATACAGTGCCTTCGGCCAAAAGGAAACAAAATCCAGTGGTCGAGTGTCTATCATCACGGTCTTCCGCCCAGTCTGAGTCAGAGTAGCCAACGAGGCCAGACCCAGAATTCCCGGAGTAGCGAAGCTTCAGAGCTGTAGTACCACGAAGATACCTACAGATGTACTTGGCAAACTCATAGTGTTGCTCCGAGGGGTTCGAGTTGTATTTGGAAAGCCGTGTGACCGCATAGGCAATATCAGGACGAGTACCGAGCATGGCGTATAGGAGACTGCCAATAAGGCTCTGATACCGGGTCCGAAAAGCGTCCGAAGTTTGTTGATCATTCTGGACCAACACAGCACCAGCGGGGAGAGGAGTTTTCGCCGATTTGCAATCTGCCATGTCAAACCGTTCAAGCACTTCCTGGATATAGGACTCCTGGTCGATGTCAATCGTTTGAGTCGTTCTGTTACGAACTATCCGAAGGCCTAAGAAGCGGTCGACTTCACCAAGGTCTGTCATTTTGTAAGTCTTGGCAAGACGTGCCTTGACTTCCTTGATGTGCGAAAGCCGGTTACCCATCAACAACAGATCATCTACGTATAGAATGATGATTGTGATGACTCCGTCTTGTTCCCGTTGATAAATGTAGACTCCAGAGTCCACGTAAGTGCGGATGAAGCCAGTCTCCAGCAAGGTCGCATTGATCTTTTCGTTCCATTGGCGAGAGGCTTGTTTCAGCCCATAGAGCGCCTTTAAGAGGGAACAGACCCAACCTTCCTTTCCAGGAATATCCCAGCCTTCAGGCTGTTCCATGAAAATCTCCTCGTCTAAATCTCCGTTAAGGAATGCTGTGGTAACATCCATGGAGTGAATCTCCCAGTTCTCAAGCGCGGCATGCGCAAGGAGATAGCGGATAGATTCAAAACGAGCGACGGGAGAGAAAGTTTCATGGTAATCCTGACCATAAACCTGTGAATATCCTTTGGCTACTAGGCGGGCTTTGTAACGACCATCAGGTTTGATCGCATATACCCAGCGCGCTCCCACTACCTGTCGATTCTTGGGACGAGGGACAAGTTTCCAAGTCTTGTTCTCCATAAGTGAATCGATTTCTGACTTCTCAGCCAGTTTCCACTGCGCAGCGTCCGATGCTTGCATGGCTTCCAGATGAGATTGGGGAATAGTCGGCTTGTAGGTAGACGCAAGCTCTAAGAGATGACGGATAGATTGTCCACCTGAGCTGTCTGTGCGCCGATCAACCGATGAGCCAGGTTCATCACCATAGACATTGTCCTGTGCACGTGCAGGATTCTTCCCAGCGTTGGTACGCTTAGGACGATCACTAGGGACAGGAAGTCCAGAAGAAACAGGGTTCTTCCACACAATCCAGTGAACAAATCCCGTCTAGACGGGCCATCCGACGGTGAGTTTTGCCCGTATAGAACGGGGCGTCCGACGTCGGCCGACGCTAAGAGGGCACCCGTGTAGATGGGTGGGCCGACGGAGGTGAGATGTACCGTTGGCCACGGGTGGGCCGACGGTAGGGGTACCCCGTAGGCTACGGGTGGGCTGACGGGAGGATTGCCCCGTTGCATACGGGTGGGCCGACGGTAGGGATACCCCGTTGGCTACGGGTGGGCCGACGGTAGGGATACCCCGTTGGCTACGGGTGGGCTGACGGTAGGGATACCCCGTAGCCTACGGGTCGGCCGACAGGAGGATTGCCCCGTTGCGTACGGGTGGGCCGACGGGAGCATTTTCCCGTAGGCTACGGGTGGGCCGACGGGAGGATTGCCCCGTTGGCTACGGGTGGGCCGACGGTAGGGGTACCCCGTAGGCTACGGGTGGGCCGACCGTCGGGGTACCCCGTAGGCTACGGGTGGGCCGACGGGAGGATTGCCCCGTTGGCTACGGGTGGGCCGACGGGAGGATTGCCCCGTTGGCTACGGGTGGGCCGACGGGAGGATTGCCCCGTTGGCTACGGGTGGGCCGGCGGGAGGATTGCCCCGTTGGCTACGGGTGGGCCGACGGTAGGGATACCCCGTTGGCTACGGGTGGGCCGACGGTAGGGATACCCCGTAGCCTACCGGTCGGCCGACAACAGGAACGCCCGTAGCCTACGGATGGGTTCTCCGTTGAGGTACGTAGATCTCTTCGCAATCATGTATACATGTATAGGAAACTGGGTGGTTGCATGTTTTGCACGAATGTATCCCTGCATCCCTG
>JABYQE010000260.1:0-20639 GCA_022376435.1 Amylocystis lapponica
CGAACACGAGGCCCTCTGACAGGATGCGATAGCCGACCGAGTCAGGCCCTATGGTGACCTTCTTGGTCGCTGGATCTTGTCGCACAATCGAGCCTCCGCCAAGGCCGATGCTGTCCAGGTCACACATCAGACAGTCATGATAGCGAAGTCAAGACGAAGTGCGCACCTAGTCACATGCGGCATGGAGAAGTTCAGACGCACTCCACAGAGCTCGTGGTGGGCCGCCGCCTGACGAGGGAATCCACTCGGTCTAAGGCCTCGAAAGATCAGAAAGGACAGGTTCCATAGCAGTTTCGGATATACGCACAGGAGCATCCCTACTTCAGTCTGGAATTGGATGTGAGTAGTCTGCCACAGATGATGAAAGATAGACACGAACCGTTGTACCACCGATATCGATCACTAGGGCGGATTCTCCTTTGGAGCTCCCCGACTCCAGAGAGGCTAAGAATGCCGCGCCGCGCATGGAATTCGTAGGACCAGAAGAGCTGAGGAGAAGATCGAGGGAACTTAGTATCAGCAATAGGTTATAAAGACAACTCCTTACTTACAAGGTTCTGATAGGCAGACGAGCCGCTTGTGCACAACTGAGCAAGGTGCCATCGTTGCTGGTAATGAATACTGGGCATTTTAAATCAAGAGCTCGTGCTGCGTTCTGGAACCCAGCGATCGTCTTCTTGGCATGACGGAGGAGGGAGGCGTTCAAGATTGCAGCGTTCTCCCGTTCAAGAAGTCCGATGTGTGCAACATCCTTAGAGCAGACGACATCGACACCGCTGAGCTGCTCCCCAATGATTTTCGCCACGAGCTCTTCTTGCTTTATTTCGAAGTCGATGGGAGCGAATACTGAGACAATAGCAACCGCGACGATGCCCTTGTGTGCTGTCAGCAAAAATCACAGATTTCAGTGTAGTTCAATACCTGCTTCTTGATTTCGAGACATGCGTCCTCGACCTCTTTCGGATCAACTGACGAAATCTCGCTTCCGTCAATTTGCAGACCGCCGGAGAGCATGAAACATGGACCCTCGAGGACTAGAGGCAACTGTGTCAGATCAAGTCGGTGCGCCGTGAACGAGGTGACGAACTGTCTCTCAGCTCGCGTGGAAATCCAACAAACGGAGGGGTCCCTCGGCTGAAGGGACCACAGAGACGTATCACCGCGACGCGATCAAGTTTTCGCGGATCCCTCTCGACCAGTGCGTTCACGAAGTGCTATAACACAAGCGCAAGGTTGCAGAGTTAGATCATGCCCACAGCGTAGATACACAAACGTACCGTTGTGCCAATGGACAATGCTTGGATATGCGCCGTGTTCTGCGCCTGTTTGATGACGGACTGGATGGCATCTTGGATACCAAGTGTGACCTCCGGCGTGGTAGGTTGTTTGGAAGATGCGAGGACCTGGCCACGGCGTGGTCCCGGAGAGAGATCCAAGAGGACTGCGTCGCTGCGCGTGACGATCTAGGTTGTAAGTGCTGAATGATATGCGCAATCGCGTCGGAAAGGCTCACGTATTCGTTCCTCCAACGTCCACACCCAGACGCAAGATGGGGCTGCTCATGCTTTCGACTCGACGCCTACTATGCGCTGGTGCTGCTTGTTGTATAGATGACCGGGTCGTCTGCTCGAGGCGTTATTCACTCCCGAGAAAGATATACGACTGCGATATGGCATTGTCCCGTTCCGGTCGAGTCGAGTATAGAATAGCCGTGCACGGTGACGGTACCGGTGTGCGCTCAGGTTATCAGCATTTCGCCGAGGGCCAAGGGATGTTACGTAATTTTGAATCTTGGTAGAGCAATCTCCCGATATCGCATTGAAGTGGTTTGTGGCCCTGAATGATCAGGGCGGTCGATCCTGGCGGGCGCCGGAGAATTGCGCAGACATAATGATGTGCTGTCAATTGAGGATCAAGCTCGCTTATGTTGTTGGTAGACCGGTTCATGATAGGTCTCAACGAATTGCCTCGCCGATTTGGAAGGACTCATCCTGACTCCTGCGATTCTCGAGGCAAGGCAATACAAGTATGGCGCTCGCCTCGGACGAGAAACAACACTGTAAATTTAGCACTCCGAGCCTCACTGAACTGGAATGTCGCCTCGCCATGGCCAGCAAGGAACTGCAGATGATATGCATTATACCGACACCACCGCTGGTCCTGCCAGGCTCGCGTCTATCGCGAGACAGCGGATGTGTCACTCTTGCATATACCGGTCACTCACTATAGATCTACTGTGCGAGGCACGGACATGATAAGACACGATCAGGTCCGAGAACTGAGACCTGATCGCGGGACATGTCACGGTGACTATCATAGAGCTGTTCTCAATTAACAGCCCGCAGTCGAGATAGCAAGAACAGTGTCGTAGCGCGTATTCTTGCAAGGATTTTATTTGACAGATCTCCTTCCGACACATTCTATACGACCTACTGTACACGACACGGCTGAATAAACGTTAATGAAATTTTGGATTCCTCAGTAGGTGGCATTGAGCCGCATATCAATGTACGCCCCCGCATTGATAGGCTCGTACTTCTTTGGTTTGTCAGGGCCGAAGCATCCAGGAAGGCAGTCAATGACCTTCTCGCGATCCGCGGTCATGAACTAGATGGAAGCGATCAGAATATAAACACGATACGGTCCAGAGAGATTCGCGCACGAAAGGAATAGAAAAGCGCTCCCGGGTGGTGCCGTCGTCTTCGGCCTTGGGAGGAGGTGCACGGACACGGTGGAGGGTCGACTTGAGCGTATCTAGACACGGCTAAGCTAAGTTTACCAACCGAAGGAGTAATGTTGGAAGTTTACCGTTGGACCATCTCATGAGGAAGTCGCCGATGTTGAAGACAACCGCGCCAGGGACGGGCGGTGCAGGCAGGAATTTACCAGGCTCGTGCGGCGATTCGACCTCGAGACCGCCACAATCGTCCTGGAACAACATGGTGCAAGTACCGAAATCCTGAACACATACCACAGCATAAGTAAGTGCGAATGACGAGCTCGATTGTCTCCAAGTCATACGCACCGTGTGCGCGTTGATCCTGCCCTTCTGCCCACTCGCAAACACATCCGTCGGCGCAGATGGGTAGTGCAGGAGACGCAGCTGGTTGTCGCCACGCTCGTGGTAGTGATCGAAGAAGTCATCCGAGAGTCCAGGCATGCCGATCGCGAGCGCGCGCAGCAACCTCTGCATCTGAAACTGGCGGCAGGAGTCGATGAAGTTCATGCAGTAGGCGCGGAATCCGGGAAGATCCTCGTCTGGGATCCAGACGTTCTGGATGCGGTCAGAGTCGTCGAGACCGATGTCGAAGGACTCTTTGAAGTCCGGCGCTTTGGTGCGAATCGCAGCGAGTTCGTCCGGGTCGAACACCTGCGCATATATTGAGCGATTGTTTTGACTAAAGTTAGTTCAGATTGCGCACCATTTGAGAGACTTGCTCGACCCCAATCTAATTGGAAGATGTCAGATAATGCGCACAGAATTGCCGAACATTACGATGACATACACCACTGTAGCCACGGTGCTTGTAGCCTTCCGGAGGATGAGGGGCTTTCTGCTTGATCTCAGTTGGCAAAGAAAAGAACTTGCGAGACTACGAGAAGAGGGAATGTCAGCCTTCACAGGAAATACCGCTGGTCTGGAGCCCGTACCCATTCGAACATGCCGTCAACTTTTTCCTGCGGGATTCCTGTGTTGATCAAGTAGGCAAATCCTACGTCACGGCACGCGACATAGAACTTCTCGCCGATCTTGCGTGCTTCCTGAACTCGAACTGCCATTTACACCAACCGTTATCGCAACGGGATACAAGGCGCACCTCAGAAGTACCATCACCGAAGTTAGCAAAGTCAATCAACGGGAGATTCATGGTATCAGATCCTAGGGAGCCCATCTTAGCCGTGCGAGTGAGTGGTCGACGAGGTACGGAACGTGAAGTAGATGGCTCTGACGCGCTCAATTACGACAACGCTGGAAGAGATCATAAGTAGGCCGCGCGGGAGACACGGTCCGGGACGGCGATAACACGAATCGAGAAGGAAAGTTGGCTGGAGCTGGCTGGAGTGGCCGATGTTGAGTGCTTTGCAGCGGGAGATACCCTTGGAAGAGATAAGACGTGGCTGTACATCGTCCCCACTCACCTAGTCGTGACACCGCGCTGTCCAGAACAGGTCGCTGTACCCCTAAGCCTGAGACGCGGACGCGATAGGGTAGATGCATAGCACCTCGTTACCGGCGGCAGCGCGTGCCTGTGTGGCGATACGACGTCCGCGGCATCTTACGATTCTTAATTGAGCCCGGGACTACTTTTCTAGCTCGTAGCCAACGTCGAAGGGCGGCCCGGGATTGATTCGTCTGTCACATGTTAATCATTAACTAATAACATCCGTCAGATGATTGAAGATTCATGCACTGCTGGTATGTGCACTTACCAACTGCTTGTCCTAGGATCCTCCAAAGGTAATACAACAGTGGTAGGGAGACGAGAGAACTATACTAGTATTTGGCTCGATCGATGAAAAAAGTTTCCAGTCGACTCGTCTTTGCAGGTGACAGACCGCTAGACTAGCACGGCGTTATTTCAACGAACCTATATATTTTCGCAGAGTTAAGGTCCACGCTAAGAGTATGTATGGCCTAGCTCGAAAGTTGATAGGAGACGGAAGAAATGGGCATGCACTGACATGTGGACTCCGCGGATTCAAGGAACAACCGAACGAGTCGAAGCAGACAAATAGACGCCCAATCCGGCGTTCATCCTGGCCTGCTTAGTCAGCATAGTACTTGACAGCATCGCAATGATCGGCTCGCTTCCAGTTCCTTGTTTCTGCGACTGGCCCGACAACGTTGTTATGTGGAGATATGCCAAGGTGTGTTACTGAAATCACTTAGGACCTCATGTTTGATTCTGTCTAGAAATCATTGACGCTATGTTAGGGTTGCATGAAGGTGCGGCATCTCTGTCCAATGTTGTATTATTTCAGGCTGATCAATTAACGATATCTCAAGGAGAACGTTTAGTCTGTCGCGCGCCATCAACGTACCATTATCTGGTACAGGCTTGCCTCGGCCGTCGTGTGCCAATCTCAATATATTGCGGTCGACGTCTGACTCGACGACTCGACTTGGCGCCAATGTCATAATATGGCTAATTAAATGCTTTCATCGAGGGGCGACAGCATGATAACGGGACAGCGTGTCGATCTTCAACCTGCAGAAGGCTCAGCCAACAGTAAGGCCAACGCTATTTCCCTAAGGGGGAATCTTCCGTATCTTATCGAACTTCCGCTGATGCCCGGGCCCACCGTCTTATCTCATGCTTATCCTCTGCACTTCATTCACTTCAGCAGATGGAACGCCACCATGTTACTTAGCGCCTCCCTTATGCAGTTAGCTCTCGCAAGCCTTTCATGCGATAGCTGTTTATGCAAGTCAGTGATTGCTGTGCGCCAATTAGCAGATCAAATCTCGGGTGACACCCAATAGCTGGCCCGTCGTACTTAAGCACGGACTTGAAGATACCACCAAGTCCGGTGCTGCCTCCTCTTCCGCCACGCCTCTCCTCCTTCGTCTTCGCTATGTCTGCTACCGAACGTACGCGAGGACAGCGGTTCCTCAAGTGGATCGAGGTGCCCATTGACAAGGATGCAGACTACAAGAACGACGTGCGTGCACCGAAACTGCTTACTCCGTCGCTGGCTGACCGGGTGTTCCAATGAAACAGCTCTGGACGAACCGGGACCTCATTCCCATGCCGAAAGAGCGGCGTACTTACGCGATCTGGTCTTACTTTATTTACTGGTGCATAAGTGGCATGTGCATTTCGGCCTACACGACGGGCAGCACGCTGCTGGCGTACAATTTGACAGCGCAGCAGGCGATCGGGGCACTTGTGGTTGGGTCAGTGATCACGGGCTTCCTCTCCATTTCGTGTGGGTGGATGGGCGAGAGGTATGTTCACTTCGCTTCATTCTTCGAGGGCATCTTCTGAGCGCAGACTTCAGACACCATATCGGTTTCACAGTAGCGTCGAGGTTCTCTTGGGGGATGAGGTACGAAAGCTATCAAGATCGAAGTGTCGGAGCAATGTGCTGAAGTCATGTCGTGATACCGCAGAGGCGCCTACTTCCCTATCATTATTCGCTCATTCACGTACGTCGATGTCCTTTTTCGTCCCGCCGTCGAAACTTTACTGAAGACTTTTTGCATCCAACAGGACTATCTTGTAAGTCGAGCACGTAAGTCCCACACAGTGTACGAGCTGAAGTGTTTACTTCCAGCTGGGATGGACTGCAAGGATACTGGGGCGGACAAGGTATGGCAGATAGTATCTATCGTATCCTCGATGTTAACATATGTCGCATTAGCGATGGCTGTGCGTAACGTATCATGTAGGCTCAAAATGCTAGGACTTACCCAATCTCATCCGCATAGGTTGTCATTGGATCCATTATCCCAGGTGATTCATAACACTTTTCTGTAGTCGCTTCGAAAGAAACTGACCTGTTATGTCCAGGTTTCGGCCACATGTTCGTCGGTCATTATCACACGTAGTGCACACCGTTAACCTCTTAGCCTCGATAGGAAGCACACCTTGGCTAATGGCGTACTGCTCACGCGCGACTTCGTTGGCATGATGTACGTCGCGTCTTTTTTCTGTCGAGACTCGCGCTGACACATCCCAGCATCTACTACATCTTCTTTATCACGATTATGCGCATCCCACCAGAGAGGCTCCAGCGGCCCTTTATCGTCTCATCCACCCTCTTTGGCGGAACGTGCGGACATATCCCTTCGTCACTCCGAGCTTAGCTGACTGTGTGCGACTTTGTAGTCTGATAGGCCTGCTCGCTTGGGGAGTCTCGAATGCGCATGGAGACGGGCCTCTGTTCAAGCAGACAGATGTCACTCCAGTGAATGGCAGCGTCGGGTGGTGCGTCGCGACTCTGCAGATGAGACCTTTTTTCGGCTACTGACGCGAGAGCAGGGCGATGATGTTCGGTATCACCGCGATCCTCGGCTCTTGGTATGTCGTGACCCGCGATCCGTCTTCCTGGTCAGCTGATCATGGCGTGCAGGGGCGGTGGCACCCTTGGCCAGAGCGACTGGACGCGTTACGCGAACCGACCATGTAAGCGGTTCTGCTGCTGGCTCATGCTGGACGATCGCTGACGGATTGTCGCCGTGCAGATGCGCCGACGTTGTCGCAGCTTATCGCCGCGTACGTTCTGCCCTGATCCGCTCGTCGAACTGCATTTGATATTGCTCTTGTGCAGGCCATGCACGATCATCGTGTGCGCTATTATCGGCATCATAGTCACATCGTGTGCTCAGCAAATACTTGGAACGCTCATCTGGGAGCCGTTTGAGCTCCTTACGGCTATTCAGGCTCACTAGTGAGTCCATTTTCCGTTGAGACGGCGGCGGCTCTAACCATATTCTATTACAGCAATGATTCTCCCCGTGGTGAGTGTGCAGAAAAACTGCCTTCGAAACCGGCTTGGTACTTATGACTGTAATGTGTGCAATCTCTATAGCTCGAGCGGGAGTGTGAGTGCTGTTCAATCGTGAGATGGTGTCAGGCGTTAATCGTCTTGCGATCTGCAGCTTCTTTGCTGGCCTCGGCTGCGTTTGCGCGCAGCTCGGCATCAGTATCGTTCTGAACTCCGTAAGCGCGGGAATGGATCTTGCGTGCGTTTGCTTGACCAGCCTCCTGGTTTCGTACGGTCGCTGATGATTCGCCTTACAGTGGTATCATGCCGTAAGTGGTTTCTCAGAGGGCTGCAGTTGCCCCTCATTGATTGCAACTTACAGCCGCTACCTGAACATCCGGAGAGGCGCATACCTGCTCGCCGCCCTCGGACTTGCCTCCAACCCCTGGCAGTACCTGTCAAACGCGTCGACCTTCCTGACCGTGCTCTCCGGATTTGGGATTTTCTGTGTGTATCCCGCAAACTGGTGACGGCGCAAGCAACTGACCTCGCCCATTCCAGTGGCGCCGTTCACTGGCATCATGCTCGCAGACTATCTCGCGGTGCGCAAATGCGTCATCAAGCTGGAGGACTGCTACATCGGTGACGAGACGTCGCTCTACTGGTAAATGTCCCGTCCGCCCCCTCCCTATAATATGCGCTCATCGCTTGCATTAGGTACTGGCACGGCTTCCACTGGCGTGCGCTCGTCGCATGGGTCATTGGCGTATTCCCAACGATGCCTGGGTTTATCATGACCGTACGCAACCCCAACGCGAACAACGCTTGGGTGCGCACGTTCCACATTGCCTTCCTCGTCGGTGAGTAGCCCTTCCCTCCTCGCGTGCCGTGCCCAAATAACTTACTGCACTACAGGCCTGTCGGTATCCTTCGCGGCGTTCTGGCTGATTTGCAAAATCTCGCCGCCGCCGGGCATCGGCATCGGGTTGACGTACCACGACGAGAGCGGCGCAGCGAACAGCGAGGGCAGCATCGCGGATCGCAAGAGCCAAATCACCATCGAGGAACGCAAGATCGCGGACCCGGAGGAATGATTGATGTTTGGTTTAGATGTGTAGAATGTGTCTTGATGTGTAGCTTAGATTCACGAAATTACGCAGACGTCTGTAGAGTCTGGTCCTGTGCATGTCTTCTTCCTGACCATCCGCCTGTCTGGAATGAGAGTAAGTCCCAGGCTCGCGGTCATTTTGTTTTGAAGCTGACACCATACAAGGCATCCGCGATCGAGGAACGTGTCAGATGTGATCCGTTCAGCGTACAGCATTGGCCATCAATCCAGATTCTCTGGGGCAATCCCCGGGCGAGCGGGCCAAGACCTGCGGAAGTGAGAAAAAACTAGGCCTACGTATGTCGTCGCGTCGGCAGGCCTATAGCGGGCTCGACGAGACGCCGGCGAAGTTCGAAATGTCCGGGAGGATTTTCAGGCACTACGATCGTGTGCACGCGTTCTTTCGAAGCAACGCCGCAGGACGTGCGTAGTGACATCGCCAGACATCTGACTACTATATATAGTGTTCTGAAGCTCGCGTGCAAATGCCAATGCGCAAATTCTCCTTACTATCAGCCTGGCAGCTGTCAATATGGTAGTATGCCTATGATCATATGTCGCTGCGGGGCAGGGGGCTTGGAGGGGAGCAGATGTGCGCAGGTGAGCATGAACGACGACCGGAAAAAGGTATTGCAGTTCCATGATCGCGTTGGTCGCAGTGTCGACCCCACAATTTCCCCGCATATGCGGTGGGGGACTCAAGACTAGTGTCAGGCAAAACAGTGAGCCCATGGGTTGCTATAGGCTGAGGCGGAGGTCATGGGGCCGCGTCCAATGAGAGGAGTTTGCGCACGCGGCTACGTTGAGATCCGATCGCGAGTCCAACGCTCTGTGGCGGACGGTGTGGGAGGCCCGCCAACCGTTTCGTCCCAAGACATGCCGCAACCGCCAGCCGGACCAAGGCGGAACGGTTGTGATTTGCCTACCACCTGACTCTCCTGCCTCGGTGCCTGCGCAGTCTCACAGGACCAGCTGGCGCCGCCAAGAACAGTATGTACGTTCCTCAAAAACTCATCAATGCCAGTGAACGACGCGCGTTTACCTGCCCGCTTCTCTCGCCAATTTGATTGACCGCTCCTCTCCTTCTTCTCCGACTTCACCTGCTCCCCCGCACCACCAACAGTACTTCTGACCGCCACGCACAGAACTGCACCGCTCAGGTTCGCCGTCCATGGCCGACATCGAATCCAAGGCACATGTGGAGGACAACGAGAAGGAGACCGACTCAAAGTCCGAGGACGTCAATGCCACCGGCAGCGGCCATTCCTCCTACGAGGGTCTTGATCTCCACTCTTACCATGAACGCAATGCCGGGAGGCTCGTAGTGGATCCCGAGTAAGTTCACTGCTCTTGATCTTCCCTTCCCCGCTCCCACATCTGACCGACCTACGTCTGGTTATCCCAGGGAGGCCAGAATTGAATTTGGAGAGGAAGTCGCGAAGCGGCTCAAGCTGTCTGCAGATGGATCAAAAGTCCTTTGGCCGCAGCCCACTGATGACCCGGAAGATCCCCAGACTGTATGTCCGCACTGCGACCCCTCGAGAACAGATCGATGCTTATCTCAACCTGCAGTGGTCCGATGCGCGTAAAAACTTCCAGCTGTTCATCATCACGCTCGCAGCGGTAGTGCCCGATTTCGATTCCGGCATCGGTGCGTTGCTCGAAACCTGCTACGATAGTCTTCCTTAAATCGGCTCATTTCTCAGGAATTGCATCGATCTTTGCGCTTGCGACGCAGTATGATACCACGCCGGGCCGTATTAACAACCTCACATCCAAGTGCGTGTCCCATTTACTCTTGGCACGAGGGCCGTGCTTACCTCACGTCTGCCTCAGCTGGAGCATCTTTCTACTCGGTGAGAACTCATGCCCCGTACAAATCGTCTCACTCGAGCTGACTGCAATATCTACAGGTTTCGGCAGCCCCTTTGCCGTGGTGTTAGTGCGTCGCTATGGGCGACTTCCCGTGCTCTTCTGGTCTCAGGTACATGAAGCACCATACGAAACGATTGGGCAGCTATATTAATAAACGACACAGGTCCTTGCCGTCGGATTCCTGGTGGGATGTACATTTGCCCCGAATATCAAAGTGTTCACAGGTACGCCGTTCCCTATGTACCCCTTACCCGATGTCTGACTCGAAGGCGTGACTAGCCATGCGTTGTCTTACTGCGTTCTTCGGGTATGTGTCACATTGTCCCCCCTATTCGTCGGGATCTCTGACACCCGATGCTCCATTTTCTGGGTTCGCTATTGATTTATTGATAGGACTTGCCCACAAGTCATAGTACGTTGCTTGGTTTTAGCCCACTACACTTGCGTGTCCATTCATGCTCACTTTCTCCCCCCGTAGGGCCTCTACGTCGTCACTGACATGTTCCCCTTCCATCTGCAAGCACGCAAGGTTCGTCGATCACTGCACGTGTCATGAATCGATACTCACTTGAAGACTTGCCTTCACAGCTCAACGTTTGGACGATGGGCTTCATCATAGCGCCCTTCCTCTCACCATTTGCCTTCGGCTTCCTCGTCGCTCGCGCTAGGTACGCATTCGCTCATTACACATCGCTACAGCACTCACACCCCTCTTTACATCCACTCGTTGCACTGTCACTAGCTGGCGTTGGACGTACGGCATCGGCTCGCTCTACGGCGCCGTCGTCGTCTTCTTCGTCACGTTCTTCATGGAAGAGACGTAGGCCCCTCCCTCCTCCCCTTCTTCCCACTGCTGATCCGCATGCAGCCTTTACGACCGTACACTGCGCAACCCGCACCCCGTCCCGCGCCCCGCCTCGCGGGTGCTCTACCGCGTCCAGACGCTCATCGGTATAACCGGCGCGCGCATGGCACGTTTCCGCACGCCGTGGCGCGCAATACTGTACAGTCCATTCGAAATTATCTGGCGCCCCCAGCTTGCGTCCATTCTGCTCTTCGAGGTTCGCCCCCACCTCTCGTGCACTTCGTGGCGCTGACTGTGGTGTGGTGCAGGCGTCGGTGTTCGGATTCGGCATCGGCATCAACGTACGCGCCCTCCTTGTGGTGTGGTGCATGTGCTGATCCCGTTTGCAGGTGACGAACGCAGTCTTCCTCTCGCTTCCGCCGCCGAATGGGTACGGGTTCGGCCAGTACGCCATCGCGGGCGCGTACGGGACGCCCATCGTGCGTGCGGCCTCCTGCCACCCGTCTGGGCACTGCTGATTCGCGGATAGGTGTCAGTGATAATCGGCGAGATCCTGGGCCACTACTTCAACGACTGGGTGCAGAATGTGTGCATCCGCAGGAACAAGGGCGTGTTCGAGGCGGAGATGCGGCTCTGGTGCGTTGGTCCCTCCCGACGCCTGCTTCCTGGCCGCTCACGGGCGTCGCATTATTTGGTGCACGGGTGGGTCTGCAGGACGTGCTACATCGCCGTGCCGCTGTACGTATGTGGTTCGTCCTGCTTGGCGCTGCCTTCCAGAAGAATCTGAGCGTCGCTGCGCTCGTGCTCGGCTGGGGCATCACCGAAGTCGCGATCATGATCAACACCGTCGCCGTCTGTAAGTCCGCTCTGCCCTGCTTCCGCACGCCGCCCTCACTCACACGCATGCCGCCAGATGCGTACTGCCATGACTGCTTCCCAGGAAGACAGGTATGCACCCCGCCTCTCCTCGTTAGAGGCATGCGCTGACGGAGCGCGTGTGTGCAGGGCGAGATCTCGGCCCTGATCAACGTGACGCGGACGCTTGGTGGGTTTAGCGTTGCGTACTTCCAGGTGCCGTGGGCGACGAAGCACGGCGCGCTGCAGACGTTCGGCGTCGAGGCCGCGATCGTCGCCGTGCTCTTCCTCCTCACGGTCCCCGCGCTACAGCGCAAGGGCGCGAAGCTCAGGGTGCGTTCATGACCTGTCATGCTTGCCAACGGATCGCGTCTGACGGGTGCGCCACAGGAACGATTCTCTGTCTGAGGAGGGCTCTGGTGCATTTTGTCGAACGCGGTTTGTGATGGAATGTGTTGTACGTGCTGGACGGTTGGCTTGTAATATGTAGTACTGTTGACGTATCGTGCGTCTGAAATGGAGCCTGGTGACTTGCAGCGTCCGTATCAGTCTGGTCCAGGGAGTCGAAAGATGTCTGGGAGAGTATCATGGGATGGTTCCGAGGACAAGGCCATCAGTCGTGCCAGACACGATAACGTGACGCGGGGATCTCCGCAGATTCCGTAGATCGAGCGTGAATGGACCGCGAGGCGGCGCTCGACTCCCTGCAATTCTGTATCTTTCTTGCCACTGCAGCAAGTCTCCAATCACTGCGTTCAAGCGTCTGGTAGTACAAAGCACAGTAGCTGTAGATAGGAGGCTTAATAATAACTAGTTTGAAATAGTTGCCGGGCGGTACTTGTCCGGGCAACGTGCTCTGCAACTAGCGCCGACCACGTGAGCTAGACGCGTCTATTCGACACCGTGACTTGCTGGACGCGTTTGGACCGTGTCAATAGGTGCAAGTACCCTGTGTAACCTCTGTGTACTAACCTTCGGTCAATACACAGGTTAGTTCCAGGTCGAATAGCTACCTACTTGCTGTGCTAATACCTAGGGTGAAGGGTTTGGACTTAACAGAAACACCAACACGCTCCGAGGCTTCCTCCCGTACCACCACCTCCACGCTACGCTCTCGCCCCCTCTTGGTGACATCCCCCCCTCTCTTGGCGACGTCCCCCCCTCTTGACGACACCCTCGCCTTTATTACCTCACGCCACGACGCTCCGAGCTTCGCATAAGCATGTCCTCCTCAAGATCAGAGCGGTTCACGCAGTGCACATGTCGCATCTGTACGGCACAAAATCCCGAAGGCATGTACATTCCTTCCCATAGATTCAGAGATCACCAGGCAGCGGAGATCCGTGCCAGGTCGGAAACAACTATGCGCGGGCGTGGTTTGCGAGGTTCAGCCGCACCAGTGAGAGCGTTGGGCCTTCGTGCGCGAGGGAGAGGCGGAAGGGCCAGAGGCGCGACTCACTTAATCCGAGGTACGGCTGGTGCATCATCCGCTGTGAGAGGACATGTTCCACTTTCCGCAGGTGGTCCATCCCCTTGCACAAAGCGTGCACGATCAGTCTCGCCTGAAACATCTACCCAACGCGCGCGCACCCAGGCCTTCGACGACCCCTTCAAAATGTTTGACCCCGAACTGTCGGACGTACACGGCAGCTTCGTAACAGATGATAATTGCGCCACCGAAGCCTCCGAGTCCGCGCTGGATGCGCCGGGAGCAATAGTACACACATCTCTTCTATCCGAAAAATCACCTTCCATTTCACAGGCTGCAGATACCACGGAAGCCATCCCCACGCCGTGTCGCATGCAGCAAGGCACCGCATCTGCACAGCAATGTTCTGCAAGTCCCGATGACTTCTTACCCTCCGCTGATCACCTTTCGGCTCCACTCGACTTCAGCGTCGACGACGAGGAAGACTGGAACCAGCTTCGTGATCTCCTACTCAATGACGACCTCGATCCATCCCCGGAGGATGAAGAGCGGCCCCCCTCTCCTGTACATCCCAATCATGATGGACACAACAATCTGCAGTCCGTGTCTGGTGTTGACTCCGGCTCTTCTGGTGACGCTTTCCCCGCACCCAATGACCTATCCAGGCAGTCCGAAGATCCACCCGTAAAGCGGGACAACTCACACACCGGCTCTGTGTCGAATGGGCCTCTGCTGAACACCACTCCATCTGAGTCGCCCGACATTACACCCCCTCCTACGCCCCCCCGCGTGTACCGCACAGATTCCGCACCAGTGTCGCCTCTCCTAGCCGACATCAAAAGGCTGCCAGCCCTTCCAGCACGCAATACAAACCAATTCATCTATACCCACTCACACCAGAAGTGGTTTGTACGCATCGTGCTCCTACTCGGTGTCTTCCTCAACACAAAGTGCCATGTCACATTCCGTGCATGCGCGCTCATTCTATATACACTACGTACAATCTTTATTGGCCTCAAGCTACTTGCCAAGGATGACCCAATGCCGGTGACCCTCACCACGGCTATCAAGCGGCTAGAGCTTCAAGACAGGTTCTACATTCTGCCCATCTGCCCCACTTGCCAACACCTCTTCATGCCAGACATTGACGAACAGACCAAATGCCCCATCTGTCGCATACCTCTCTTTCGGCGTCGGGCGGGTTTCTCGCGCCTCTTCTCAATACTTGGGCGTCCGCCAATCCCTCCTACAGCAAAGCTCGTGGCGCCTTTCCAAACTCTCTCCTCCCTACTGACAGATGTAGTCTCACAGCCTGGGATGATTCGCGAGCTGGAAGCCTGGCGCAACGTTCGGCGCACACCGGGCCAATACAGAAGCATCATGGATGGCGATGTCTGGCGTACTATTCAAGGCCCTGACAAGAAGCCTTTCTTCGGCCCGGAGAATCATGGAGAATTGCGCATTGGCGTGACAATGAGTCTTGATTGGTATGTACATGTTGGCGAGATTTTGTACGACTCTCACATCAACCTCAGGTTTGTTGCCGGCACCAGCAGTTTTGGCCCCAGTCACTCTGCCGGGCCACTCTCAATCGCCATCGCAAACCTGCCGCCTACACTTCGTTATCGTGCGCAGAATCTACTTATTAGCCTCTTAACACCGGGACCTACAGAGCCGACTGCCGAGCAACTGCAACATTATCTCAAGCTGGTTGTAGACGATCTCATCGAACTGTACAACAATGGCATTGTCATCAGGACGCCGGATTATCCAGATGGTAATGGTGATAGTCTCGTTACCCTAGATATAATCTGATGCATGTATAGGTATTCGGGTACGCGTTGTACTCGTTGCGGTGATATGTGACCATCCGGCAATGTGCAAGGTAGGCGGCTTCGCAGAGAAGAACCACAATGCCGAGCCATGCACAAAGAGCAAGACGGCACCTGCTGATATGTACTCAGACGAGAGTCTGCATGGCGGTGAGTGCAACTGCTATCCCCATTCGAAGTTCACTAACTTTCAACTTGCTCCGAGTCTAGAACATGTTCTCCGTGACGGCGAAGAGCATCGCCAACGTGCATATGAATGGCCGACCTACCCAAACATGAACGTGAAGCATACTTTCACCAGCATGGTGTCCGGTGGACTGAATTGGCGCGCCTTGTCTATTTTGACATCGTGCGCATGACAATCATCGACCCCATGCACAATTTCCTTCTTGGTATGTCCCAGAACCTTCGTAAGGCTTGGTACTGATCATAGTAGTGTTGTGTGTAGGTCTGATCAAAACACAATGGTACGAACGTTGGATCAAGACGAATGCCTTGCGCCAAGACACGGCGAAGGTCAAGCGTGAGCTGACAATGATCCATGACTTTCTAACAACTGTAGCATCTTTCATAATATCGATTTGTACGTCACTAACATTGTATCTTCACAGTTTATCTCGCCTCTATGGGCCGGCCGCCTCCCGGTGCGCGTTGGTGAGCCGGCTGGCGGTTCACTGAGCGCTGATGAGTACAAGTTGCTCGCAACAGTACCGGGACCAATCATAGTAAGTCTTTCACATCTTCAGCATGTTCTTGGATACTCATACCGCATGTACCTCAGCTTCCGATCGTCTGGGAGGCTTTCAGTGACGAGTCTGCCAAGGACCTGAAGCGTGAGACTAAGAAGTGGAAGAAGACTATGAAAGAGTGGCAGGCCAAAGTCGACGCATGGAAGGCTCAGACTGCGCCAAGCGACACCAAGCAGCCTTGCGACAAACTGGAAGATGAACACCCGGATAATGAATCAAACACCCCAGCTCCTGGTCCATCCGAGTCAAATTCAGGAGAGTCTACACTAACTGCTCCAGCCCCCGGGCCTGCGAATTCAGGAGAATCCGTGCCGCAGACCACAGTCGACACAAGCAAGCCATCAGATTTGAATGCGCCAGAGAAGCAGAAGAAGAAGTCGAAGAAGCCAACCTTGATAACAGACCCTGGACCCGCCCCGGCAGAGCCTACCGCGCGCTTGCGTAGGCAGGAAACGGACATGTATCTCAAGCTGGCAACTGCTATGAAGATCCTGACCAGCAGTTCGCTTGACAACACACAGCTTCAACGTGGCGACAAGCTACTCTCGGGATATCTACTGGACTTCAAGAAGGTAATTCTTGACTTTGTGTGGTTGCGAAATACTGAGTGATACTCGTTCACAGCTTTACGGACAACGCGCACTAAAACCGAACCATCATTTCGCCATGCACGTCACAGCCCAAATTCGTGATTACGGCCCTGTCTACAACTTCTGGTCATTCCTGCCAGAGCGTCTCAACAAGGTGCTCAAAGGATTCCATCTCAACAATTGGAGTGGCGGTGAGCTTGAGGTGAGCATGATGAGGGCCTTTCTGCGGAGCGCATCTCTGCAGAACATGGTATGTTCAATATTTCAATTTTGCCCCAATTTGATTGTCGTGTATTGATTGATCTTCTTCATCAGGTGCACGAGATCTCTGCGGCACCGTCGGAGGGAGACGATCCATCAACAGAGATTGCCAGGCGCCTTTTGCAGGAGAATCAAGAAGCCCGAGGTACAGTTGAGGCTGTTGCAGCGAGTGGCGAGATCTACGATGATGGTTTGTATATCTCACGGCGCATTTCCTTCTTTCATACACTGATTCTTTTTCTCAGCTCAGTCAGCTCTTCCAATCACTCTAGGATCATTCAGCCGTGCACCCGCTGAACTCTCACACGTCGCAAAGGCCATTCTCTACAAGCACTACAAGCGTCATCATGTTCGTGGGCAACCTCATATTCATAATCCTCTTGATCCCACAGCACCGCACAATGCCACATTCCTCAATCCCTTCGCTCAAATCTGCAACTACATTCTCGTCGACGGGCGCCGCCTCACGCCACACACCCAAAGTCCCAAGAAGGTCTCGTCATCCGCAATAGTGAAGGTTGTGCTAGAGGGTAAGATGTACGCCGGCGAAGTTGTCAACGTTTTCCATCATACTCAGCGTGGTATTGATGGCGGTACAACATTCGCGGAGATGCTCTGGCTACGTCACCTTGATGTAACACCAGTCGAGGATGATCCATGGTCTGATTAGTGAGTTTGGATTAGTACAATTCACATGCTGATCATCATTTTCGCGTGCAGTCCCGAACTTGAAGTCGAGTTCTGGGAATATCAGCTCTATATGGATGTGCACGATCGAGGCACACCTCCCACCGTCATTCCAGTCAGCGCAATTCGCTGCCAGCTCGCACGCGGGGAGTGCCTGACCAAAAAGCCAAAGATGTGGATCACGACGACGCTGGAACGCGTACGTGATTCCTAACACCGTTCATATGTCGTTTTTGATGCTTTCTCAGCATGCGGTGACGGGAGAGCTTAGCTTCGAGTTGGACTAAATGTTCGATGGTGCAGGACAATTCAAAGTGCGCAATTGTTACATGGATTGAGTGGCCCGGGAGCATGGGTACGTAAGGCTACATATTACAATTTGATGATTCTCTTTGGCGTCCTTCAGGGCAATAGTAACAAGTGTCCGATTTCGAGAGGGGAAGAATTATGTGATTGTGTAAGGTACGGCCCAAAACCTTTACTAGACGAGCGCCCCAGGAATCGAGTGTGGAGAAGACAGCATTGCAACAGGAGACAAGCAGTGGCAACGAGAGTGATTGACAGTAAGAGGGATGCAGGAACGAACATTCGCAGGATGAGCACAAGACGAAGCGAGCATTTGAGTGGTCAAGTCAATGGAGCGGCGGTGTCCTCGTAATCCAGGCCATCACTGTTGCTTGGAGACAGTGAGCGTGCACAAGAGTTGGAAGGAGAACCTGATCCTTCTGAATCAGGATTCGTGTGGTTGCTGCCGAAACCAGGTGGGTCCGGGAATTGATACCAGTCACGAAGATAGTCCGCATACTGAGCCTTGTGTTCTTCGAACCAGGTCTTGTTGATTCCGAAGTTGTATGGGACCTCAGGAGGAGGCATGTTGGTGGACCGGCCGGTTGAGGTGACACGTACGTGATATTCCTTCCTTTGTTTGACCGTGAGACTGTCCAATGTATGTCCCACAGCTCATGCAAGATTGCCGTGTACTAGCCAAGGGATCAGCACTCAGCAAACATACATCAGATCAAGATGGTGTTACTACCTCGTCCGAGCGCCAGTTCGGCTTGATGCGCTCGAAGAACACGAGGCCCTGAAGAACAGACTCCTGGACATCGGACATTCCTACCGCCTTCGCCATGCGGCTCTGCCATTCGGACGGCTCCTCCCCCTCATCTTCAGGCCCAGAGCCCTCGTCAGACATAAGGTCAATTGCGACGAGGTTTGTTGGGTTGACTCCGTGACGTTCCATGTATGTATCGATTGCCGCCAGAAGATGGGTGCATTTCTGATGATACCAATCTTTAGATTCCAAATCATGCAGGCTACACACGGACTTACATTCTTGCGGCGTAAGTAGCGCCGTGTCTTCCTGTGTGCACGTTCTTGCTTATCTTTGTGGTCCTCGTAATGTTGTGCCTTGTAAGCTTCCTTGAAGCCACGCCAGGCAGTGCGTGCGATGTCGCGCACCGCTCGGCGGGTCACGATGCCTTTCGGCTGCTTCTCCATGAAATCGGGAGCAGTATTTTCATCCTGGTAAGTGAACAGTTAGCATGATGTGAACCTTATTGACGGCAGGGACATACATTCAGTTCGATCCATACCATGCCGACGGTGCGCTCAACAATTGTGATGTTGTTGACGTGCCGCATGTCGCTTTCGAAGTACGGGTCAAGGTAACGATTCCCGGTTTCCGGCTCCAGACGTTCGGGCATCGGATCTGTCCATTTCGGCCATTTGTCCTTGATGCCTACGCCAGTAAGCCTGCGAATGTGGTGTCGAACCATTTTCTGTGCAACAATCAGCTCACATGTCTCTTGTATAGATTCAATCACGTACCCCGATTTCATGGCGAAGCTCTTGTTGGTCCGAGGTGAGTGACGAAAGCGGGGCTTTGCCGATGTTGATCACTGGTACAGCATCATCGGCCTCGACATCTTCAGGAGCGGTGTTTTCCTGATCGTGCGGGGCTTGTATGCGCCGACGCTTAGCTGCGGGGCCGCCCCCTCGTGCTGCATACACTCCAATTCGGCCTCCGCGGGTGTTCACAGAAGGCTCTGGCGGCGCTGCGGCGGTCTTCTGCGCCTCGTTCTGTGCAAGTACGTCTTCCATTCTTGCGTTCGTTGCTTGTAACTGAGCCTGCATCATATTCATAGTTTGATTTATTGTGAATAGATGCGACGCAAATGCGTCGGGGGCTATATGCGTGGGAAGCGGGGCTGTGCTGTGACGCCCTCCGGTAGGAGGTTTGGATCCAGGTTCGCGGGAGGCGGCGGGATCGGGTAGAGGTTGGGGGGGGGGGGCTGCAGCATACCATGTGAGTTCTTTTTCTTTGCATCCTTGATGTATGCACTTACTGAGCAGGGTTATTGCCGGTATATGCACCTCCGAGTTGCGGCACTTGCGGCGGCGGATAGGGCTCTCCGTGCGGTGCCTGCATGCCGGACGGCTCGAGCCAATTATTCGATGCTGTGGCGGTGCCGGCGGGTGCTTGGCGTGCACCGCGTACCACCCGGAGCAACTCCATCCGGGCTTCGGGAGACAGGGAGATCCATGCCTGGCGCATGAAAGGATCTTGTATATCTGCTGGGCAAGTATCCATGCTGATTTGGGCTGGGGGATTGGAGGGGGAGCTGGGGAACCCGAGGGACGACGCACGGGCAATATATTATTAAATTCGTATTTGTATTTGTATTTCTAGTTGACAGCGAAGTAGCTCCTTACTTGGACATGATTACATGAGGTATTCGAACTGAACCAGATGGGCTACTGAGGGCTACTTCTCGTTGAACTAGCTACTAGTATGTAGGCTTGTATGAGATACTTGCACTTGAGAATACATGCCCTAGTTCAAGTGTTAGTTGCGGAAGACGCAAGGTATACTTAGCTTTATCTGAACTTAGTTGCACCGGTGTATTAATCGAGATACCGCATGTACTACTAGCCCGGCTTATATCATCTAGTCGCATATATTGTCGCATATATTGACCCTTCTACTAACAGACGCTTGAACGCAGTGAAATCTT